>JAOXYD010113930.1:0-11383 GCA_028565735.1 Pinacopodium congolense
TTGTATCATTCAACCTTCGATAATCAATACACACTCTACATTTAGTGATAATTCTCATTATAATTAACTCATTTTTCTCATTAGGTACCATTGTTATACCTCCTTTTTTCAGGAAAAATTTCATATGACTCACTTAAAAATTATCAAAAATCAAATAAAAAACACCTGATCTAGGAGTTCATTTATTTTAGCCATCACAACTTCCTTTATATCTGGGTTAAGCCTTCTTTATAATTGCACAATTGGCTCACTATCTTTCTCTATTAAGATTTGATAAGGGAAAAAGGATAGATTGATGCCTCTAATTTTATAAATATTCCAAGAAATAACTCTCTTATACTTTCCTAAGACTCATAACAACTTCTCCTTATACTCATGAAAATTTGTAGTTATAATTACTGAAAGCTGTGATTTCTCTCTTAAGATTACATACTTAAGGTGCTTTGGAAGTTTCTTCATGTCATGACTCCATCTTTAAACTGTGACCGATGTTAAACAAATAGTAAAATCAAGGCTTACTGGTCCCTTAACAAGCCTAAAATACAATTAAGTCCCAATATCAACAATAAAGATAAGATTTCCCAAACAAATAAACCCATACTTATAACAATTAGACAATTCTAACAATATTCAATCCATAATCATGCTATAACACTAAGGTAGTTAATATAAAAGAATCCAAGAAATATATGACTACCGTGGCTCTAAAGTCCAGTCAACAAAATGCCAAAACATACATGAAATTAATAGGAAGAAGAAGATTAGCAGAGTACCCTATCACTAGAGGCTTGAACAGAAGGATCTTGAAAATTTGTTAAGAGGAGTTAGACCTTGTTGAATGAATCAATATTATGATCATGTTATGCAACTAAAGATTGCGAAAGATATATATATATATATACATTATATTCCAACCTTGAATTTAAATACATAATATAAAGATTTTTCATAAACATATATGCATGCATTTCTCTTATCAATTTCATATCACATAACCATAAAAAATCACAAATAATAGTGGAGGATTAAGGAAGGATCTCATGACATGTCTTATACCCATCAACTCTAGCCGTAGGGGTTCTCTTGTTCTACATGGAGTACTTGGTCAAAATTTAGAGAATTGCCAGTCAATAGCAGCTTCAACCAAATTGTCACAGCTTTAATACGACGTGGTTGCCATTTAAGAGTAACTTCAATTGAATCAGTCTAACTGTGTCCTATCTTAATCAATTAATCCATCCACAAATCAATCAATAACCAAAATCCATACTCGAATGACTGATTCATTATGCGCATAACTTAATGATGCCTACTTGGTAGCTCATCTCACAATCATCCTCCACATCATCACATATCACATCAAGTATAAAATAGTATACAAAAATGATTGTATGTGCCAATTCATATGTATGAGTATCATGTGTTCATATGACAATGATAATATTTTGATGATGAATATAAAATAAATTTCTAATGCATACTCATAACCATGAATATTAACTTATAGGTAGAATGCACTCCTTTGCACTAAACTTGCTACCTTGAAGTGGAGGGTTACTACTCTTAATTGATTTATAGAAATAAAATAGAAAAAATTGTTAGGACATAAAGCCTAAACCAATTTCAGATTGCCGAAATAAGAAGGCGATGACTTAATTCATTATTATTTTTAATGAACTCAATATTCTACTTAAAACCTTGATGTCACATTTTACGAGGAATCTATTGAAAATATGACAGAGTTTTCCCTATAAAATAGACATAACCTTTTGAAATGAGGGTCATTCTTGCTATGAAAATACACTTCTATAGCTACTAGTAATCACAGCTTGAATTGGGTCTCTAAACTACATGTTTATACCTAATCAAGTTCACATTTATAACGTAAAATCCAATCTATAATTCAATTATATTAAATTCTAATCCTAATACCCTCATTTATTCTTAATACATCCAAATAGTCTTAATTTTAGTCAACAATAACTCAAATTTAATCAATTTCATACATTTTTATAAGAACAAAAAATTTCAAAATTTTTATATCATAAAAAATCAAGAATTTCAATACTTCACTTCTATAAAAGTTGATCTACATAATATTTGAGAATTTTTAAAACTATTTCCAGCCATCTTTGGACTAGTTAAAAATTCACCACTATTGCTAGATCATGAGAGCCACCCAGATATGATGAGCTCACCTCCAAGAATCCAATGGCACTGGTCTTGTGTCAAAATTCCTCCTAGTTTGTAAGAATCGAAGGTTCAAAGTTTAAAAGAGACATATTTCTATTCACTAGTAAAATAAGTCAATTGGTGTCGAGTTCTCCTCCTTTCTTACATTTTTAGGGTTTTAGACATAACGGTGGTGTTAATTGGCTAAAAATGACTAGAAATAGAAGAAGGATCACTTACTCATAAGAATCATAACTTTTAGTCACAATTTCTTAAAATCTAAGTCATTTTTATGCAATAACTTTAAGAGTTTGATATAGCATCCTAAAAGCTTTCTATAAGTCATATATCATTAAAAATGGTGGTTAGATGGTAAAGATATGGGTGTCAGAAGTTAGATGTAAGTAGTAATCTATGGGAAAAAAGTTTAAAAGAGAAATGAAACTTAAGCTTTCTTAAGTTTAACTTATACTTTTATAAGCCTTTTCTCCTTATTGGTCCGTTATGAGTAATTAATAAAAATTTGGGTCATTACATTCTTTCCCACTTATTAAAAATTCATCCTTGAATTTTAAGTCTTACATCATTGTTAAAAGAGATGCAGGTATTGAATTTGCATGTCTAGCTCTGTCTCCCATGTATAATCATATATAATATAATTCCTTCACAAAACTTTTACCATAGGCATCTTTCTTTATTTAAGCTAACGAATTTAATAATTTACTATAGTAACAATATACTCTTCATTATACAAATTGTTATCATTCTCCATATTACATGGTTGAAGGATATGAGAAGAATCTAGAATATATTTCCTCAACATCAACATATGAAATACCAGATGAACTTTAAACAAGTTAGACTATAACATCAACCTATACACCACTTCTCCCACTCTAGATATTATCTCAATTGGACCGATATACCTTAAAGTTAGTTTACCATTCTTACTAAATGTCATCACTCCTTTCATTGGTGACATTTCCAAAATATCATGTCATCTACTGAGAATCTCACATCTTTCCCCTTTGGATCTGTGTAATTCTTTTACCTACTAAAGGTAGTTCTTAATATCTGTTAAATAGTAGGAATCCTTTCAAAAGTAATAAGTACTAACTTAGTTCTTGTCCATTACCTTTTACCAATTTTCCAACATAAAGGTGACCTACATTCTTTTTAATAGAAAGCCTCATAAAGAGTGATCTCAATACCAGCATGAATTGTTATAGGCAAACTCAATCAGTGGCAAATACAAATTCCACTGATTACCAAAATCAATAACATACATCTTAAGCATATCCTCTAGAGTTTGAATAGTTCTCTCAGACTGTCTATCTTTTTAAGGAAGAAAAGCAATGTTGAAGACCAATCTTATACTTAAGGCTTTATATAACTCTTGTTAGAAAACTGATGTAAAATTCGAATCTTTATTAGAGAATATAAATTATGGTACCTTATGCAAACACACAATCTTATTAAAATACAGTATGTCTAACTTTTCATTAAAATAAGTCTCTTGATAGGTAAGAAATGTGCAGATTTTGATAATCAGTCCACAATCACCTATATAACATTATATCCAGTATTAGTATGAGGCAATCCTCTCATAAAATTTATAGTAATCATATCCCATTTCCACTCGGGAATGGATAGTTATTGTAATAATCCTTAAGGTCTTTAGTGCTTAAGCTTCACATGTTGACGTATTAGACAATTAGACATAAACTTCACAATATCCTTTTTTTTCATTCTACTCTACCAATATATGCTTTTGAGATTATGATACATCTTGGTGGAGCCTGGGTAAATGTTATAAACCATAAAATGTGCCTCTTCCATAATCTTCTTCCTTAATTCATCAAAATTTGGTACACATACTCTAATACTCATCCTTATAATACCTTAATTATCTAGTAAAATCCTTAACTACCTTATACAACTAAGGGTCTCTTGACTAAGCAGTCTTGACTCTCTTAAAAAACATTGATCTAACCTTAAATTAAGCTAATAAACACCTTAATCTCAATATTTTCCATTGTAATCCTTGGGTTAATCAACTTATGTGACTCTTTAGTCAAAGTTTTCTATGAGAGCTTATGTACGCAAAAATGTTAGATGATTTCCTTATTAGAAAATTAACAACTACATTAGCTTTGCCTGGATGATACAAAATAGCACAATCAAAATCTTTCAAAATCTTCATCCGCCCTCATTACCTCAAGATTAAATCTCATTACTGAAAATGTATTTCAAACTTTTATGATCAATATAGAACTCACAAGTTGCCCTGTATAAATAATGTCTCCCATTCTCAATTATAAACACTACAACTATCATTTCCAAATCATGAGTATGCTAATTTTACTCATGCTTCTTTAGTTATTAAGAAGTATAAGCCACTACCCGTCTGTACTGCATAAACACACAACCCAAACTAACCTTAGAAGCATCATAATACACTGTAAATCCATCCAATCTTGAGGGTAAAGTCAACACTAGAACAAATGTTAACTTGCCTTTTAAAGTTATTGGAAACTATCCTCATACGTCTCTAACAAAGCAAACTTAACATTCTTTTGAGTTAACTTAGTCAAAGGTGTAGTTATTCGTGAGAAATCCTAGATAAATCTCTAATAATAACTCACTAAGCCTAAGAAATTCCAAACCTCAATAATAACAATAGGCCTTAGCTACTTTGTGATGGCTTTAATCTTCTTAAGATCTACTTAGATGTTGTCTTTAAACACCATATGTCCTACAAAGACTATATGATCTAACCAAAATTCACACTTAGAAAATTTAACATACAATTGATGCTCCCTCAAAGTTTGCAAAACCATTATGAGATTCATCACATATTCTTCTTCATTCTTATAATAAAACAAGATGTAATTAATAAATATGATGGCAAACCTATCCAGAAAAAGGTCTAAACACCTTATTCATCAAGTCTATAAAGACTGCAAGAGCGTTAGTCAACCTAAATAATGTAACAAAAAATTTGTAGTAGCCATATCTAGTACAAAAAGTAGCTTTAGGAATATCTTCTCCTCTGATTCTTAACTGATGAAAACCAAACCTCAAATTAATTTTAGAGAACCACCTGGCACCTTGGAATTGATTGAACAAATCATTAATCCTTGGAAGTAGATACTTA
Source organism: Pinacopodium congolense (assembly GCA_028565735.1). NCBI lineage: Eukaryota > Viridiplantae > Streptophyta > Magnoliopsida > Malpighiales > Erythroxylaceae > Pinacopodium > Pinacopodium congolense. The sequence continues at coordinate 5,330 of JAOXYD010113930.1, forward strand.
TTCTTAATTGTCACTTTATTCAATTCTCTGTAATGAATATAGAGTTAGAGCCTACGATCCTTCTTATTTACGAACAATACTCGTGTATCTCATGATGAAGTATTGGGTCTAATAAAACCTTAATCTAATAATTCTTGCATCTACTCCTTTAGCTCTTTCAACTCGATGGAAGCCATTTTATAAGGCAAAACTAAGATGAGAGTTATATCCAAAAGTACATCAATATAAAGTTCAATCTCCCTCTCTAGTGGCAAACCCGACAACTCTTCAGAAACATGTCAAGAAACTCACATGCAATTATAACATTATCAACTAAACCTCTATCTGATAGAGTATCCCAAATTAAGGCTAAATATCCTTGACAACCTTGTTGAAGTATCTTCTTAGAAACAATGGCATATATGAGGTTTTGAGGTGTTTCCCTTTATCACCTTTAAAATAGAATTTGAAATCATATAGAATCTTAAAAACTACTACTTTGTCCTGACAATCCAAGGTAGTAAAGTGTTTTGACAGCCAATCCATATACAAAATCATATTAAAATCCATCACATTCAATAATATTGAATCAGCTACTAATTATCTACCCTCAATTGATACCGGATAAGAAAAAAATAATATCAGTATTAAGAGATTTATTTAGAGGAGTGGCTATTGATAAAGGAGTTACTAATTTTGGTTGCTTTCCAACTAATATTTAACACAAACATAAGATATATAAATGAATAAGTAACACCTAGATCAAATAAAACTCTATCATTAATATAGAACATCGATACAGTACCTGTTATAACTACATTAGAGGTCTAAGCATCTTGTGGGATAAGAATGAACACTCAAGCTTGTCCTCTTTCTAAATACTAAAAGGTTGATGCCTACCCAGAGTCTTTAGCACCAGACTTACCTCCTAAAATACGACCCTACTAGCTTATAATATGAGATCTACTATAGTATTATACATAATGTTGGGGCTGAGTCGAACGTAATGGCCATACCACGCTAGTAGAGAAACCTTAAGAAATATGTCTTTGAAATCCAGAATTAAGGTACTCTTTAGCAAAATGTCTAATCTTCCTACATCAGAAGCATGAACTTAGAGGAATATAATAAGGTCCCTAATGGACTTTGCCACAACTTTGACAAGCAGCATTTCCAGAACAAAAACTACCATATCTGGAACTCTACCCACTATGACTATTAATAGCTTCAAGTCCAAATTTAATTAATTTCTTTGGAGCCTTACAACCATGCCTATTATTCTTATACTTTCGTAGATCACGACCTTGTCGAGACTATCCATGCTGCTCTCCACTCACACCTATCTAAAATACTGGTGATTGCAAACTATAGTCTTCGACCCTAGTACCATTGGTCTGGTAAGGATCATGAATGATTCTCTACATGATATGTCTCCTCTCCATCTCCATAATCTCGTCTATAGCACCCTTTAAACTCTAACCCTCTGATCAAGGCCATACATATGTGGGACCTAAATTAGTACTGTAAAATCCCACTATCCATCTTTACCTAGTCATATCCTCTGCATACCTCATCAGTTAATAAAATCAGTAATACACTCCTCAACCGACCTATCACTTTCCCTAAGGTGTAACAATTTCCATCTATAAGCATTTCTTTGAGATAGTGGACAAAATTATCTTATAAATCTCTTTTTAAACTATTCCCAAGAAAAAATACTTATGATTCGTTGAATAATTTGAATAAACCAATCTAATGTAGCTATCTGAACTGATAACTTGATAATATGAATTCTTTATAAATTCGCATATGTCATCCTAGTCCAAGATTCTATATCGTTGAGAAAGTCTATGGTGCCCCCTGTATCATCAAAAGTAATTCTATGAATCCTAGGATAGTGTAAGGAAACTTCTGCATTTTTCATAACCTGATCTCTATTTTGAGCCGTTTGCTACATTAAATGGATAGTCTGATTTAGAGTAGTTATGGTATTTTGTAATATGATAATACCAGTTGATAGAGTAGCAGTAACCATACCCTACATTACTGACTTAACCTAAGCCTAAAAATTTGGCTTTCATGTAGTGGCTCTAAGCCTACCCTTATGCCTTGCATGTTTGGGTGGTGATTAAGCCATGATTTCATTATGAAAAAATTCTTTATTGACCACCCTTTCAAGCTTAAGAGTTTGTGCTGAAGTTCTACTCCTCCTTATGCCGATAAAGAATAAAGAAAGGATTTAAATACAATAAAATTCCTAACGATACTATATAAGATTAGAAATAAAGACAATAATTTAAGATAAGTATGATCCTAATGCATAGTAGTTCCAAGAAAAATTTGACTCGGCTCTTATTAACTTTGCAACTCAAATTAAACCTAAACTTCTAATACCAACTTTATCATGACCCCATTTATGGACCATGACTGTTAGTAGTGAAACAATAGACTACATGCCTATTGATCCCTTAGTAAAACCAAAATACCATCAAGTCCCAATATCAATAATAAAGATAAGATATCTCAAGCAAACAAACCTATACTCATAAAATATAAATAGTCCTAACAACATTCAATCCACAATCATGCTACAAGACTGAGGTAATTAATAAAAGAGAATTAAACAAATATAATACTACTACGGCTTTAGAATAAAAAATCACCAAAATTCCAAAACATATATCAAATCGTCGGGAAGAAAAATACCAATGGAGTACTTGTTACTGGAGGTCTGAATAGAAGGATCTCAAAAAATAGCTGAGAGGAATCAAACCTCACTAAGTGAATCAATACCATGATCATGTTATGCACCTAAAGATTGCAAATGATATATATACTATATTCTATCCATAAATGAAAAGTCACAGTATAAGGATTTTTCATAAACATATATTCATATATTTCTCCTATCAATGTCATGTTGCATAATCATCATAGTTTATAAATAATAGTAGAATATTAAGGAAGGACCATACCCATAAACTCTAGTCATAGGAGCTCTCTTGTTCCACATAAGTCGCTTGGTCTAAATGTAGTGAATTATCATCGGAGAGTAACCTTAATCGAATAGCCACCAGCCTCACTACGATGTCGTTGTCATCCAAGAGCAACTTCAATTGAACCTCCACAACCGTACCACCATACCATGTACCATATATCAGTTGACAATAGAACTGCCCCAACTTTGTTATATCTAAATTAATGAATCCATCAATAAATCAATCCATAACCCAAATTGAACCAGACTGACTGAATCACTGTGCACACAACCTGGTGATGCCCACCAAGTAACTCATCCCACTATCATCCTCTTCATCCTCATATATCACATTAAGCATAACATAACACAACAAAAATGTATGCATATGCCAATAAATATAAATGGGTATCATGTGTGCATATGACAATGATAATGATTTTGATGATGAATATAAAATAAATTTATAATTTAAGCTCAAGACCATAAATATTAAATCATAGGTAGATTGTGCTCCTTAATGCTGAATCTGGTACCTCGAAGTAGAGGGTCTTGCTTCTGATTGATCTATAAAAAGAAAATGGAAAGAATCATTAAGATATAAAGCCTAAACCAACTTTAGATTGCCCATAGAATAAGACCATGACCCAATTTATCATTTTCTCTAAGGAGTTATATATTCTACTTAAAACCTTAATGTCACGTTTTATGAGAAATCTATCGAAAATCTGATATAATTTCTCCTGTAAAACTGACATCCCTGTTCTGAAAGAAAGTTTATTTCTATAAGAAAAATACACTTCTATATCCACCAACAACCACAACTAGAATTAGGTCTCTAAACTACATGTCTATACCCTACTGTGTCCACATTATAACTCAAAATCCATAATAAATCCAATCTATAATTCAAGTATACCAAAAGTTAACCCTAACATCCTCATTTATACTCAATACATCCAAATAATTTCAATTCTAATCAACAATGACTCAAATTTAATCAATTTCAAGTATTTTTAATAAAACATAAACCTTTCCAAATTTTTATCTCACAATCGATAAAGAATTTTCAATACATCACTTTTTATAAAAGTTGGTCTACATAAGATTTGAAAATTTTTAAAATTATTTATAGTCATTTTTTGGTTTATCGAAAATTCACCACTGTTGTCAAACCATGGGAGCTATACATCACCATCGGAGTGGTGGTGATCTTTAGCACTCACCTAAAATGACAAGCACACCTCCAAGAATCTAGTGGCATTAGTCTTATGTCAAAACTCATCTTAATTTGCGAGAATTGAAGATTTAAAGCTTAAAAGAGACCTATTTTTTTTCACCAGTAAAATGGGTCAATTGATGTGAAGCTCCCATCCTTTCTTATATTTTTAGGGTTATTAGACATAATGGTGGTATTGGTTTGGCTAAAAATGACTAGACATAGAAGAACAATCACTTACCTATAAGAACTGAAATTTTAAGTCACAATTTCGCCATTTTCAATACAATAACTTAAAGGGTTTAATAAAGTGTTCTAAAAAATTTCCTCAGAGTCTTAGATCGCCAGAAATGGTGGTTAATGGCAGGATATAAGATTTAAAAATTAGATGTGAATAATAATCTATAGAGAGGAATTTTAAGAGAGAAATGAAACTTAAGCTTTTTTAAGCCTAACTTATACTCTTATAGATTTTTCTTCTTATTTATCCATTCATTACACTTGAATTCTAAAATTAGTGGCTCTTCATTGGAAGGATTCAATCTCTTCTCGATGCTTCTGTTTATTGCCTCAAATTTCAGTTCTTACATCACACATTCACTTACTTCAAGGCACTCTTCTTTCTCATTTATTAAGGGTTTACTTCGTTCAATTCCCTCTCTTTACTCTAAACACACTTTTAATAGATATTGGCAAATAAAATCCTAAAACATGAAGATACCATTCAATCCATAAAATTCATAAAGTAACATATGTCATCATTAGTAAGGGAATATTTCATGGTTTAGGATATTTTAAACATTACTTCTTTACCCTCTACCTTTAAGATCAATTTTCTTTTATGCACATCTAATATGGCTTTAGCAATTGATAAGAAAGATCATCCTAAGATCAAAGGTACCTTTATATCCTCATTTATATCCAAAATTATAAAGTTTGTTAGGAATATGAACTTATCAGTATTAACCAACACATCTTTTATAATTCCTCTACGAGATTTTACTAACGTATTAGCTAATTGAATAATTATACATGTTGATTTCGATTCCCTTAAACCTAATTTCTTAAACATTTTATAAGGTCAGGTTTATACTTGCACCTAAATCAATTAGAGCCCTATCAATTGTTAAACTAGCAATCAAATAAGGGATAATGAAAGTTCCTTGGTCTTTAATATTCTTTGGTAGCTTGTTTTTAAGGATGAAGAAGAATATTTCACTTAAAGTAACATTCAATAATTCCTCTAGCTTCCTCTTATTTGATAGGATGTCCTTAAAAAACTTTGAAAACTTAAACGCTTATGACAAAATCTCAACAAAGGATAAGTTTATATACAATTGTTTAAAGAGTTCAAGGAACTTATCAAATTGAACATCCATACACTTTTGCTTCAGGGCTGCCAAATATGGTGGCCTTAGCTTAACCTCTTTCACTAAATGTTTCTCCTCATCATTTTCATCCTATTTAACTTCTATGTTGATTAATTTCTCATCAATGACTGGTGGATTCTTCATCCTTGGCTTAGTATTCAACTTCTTTATACTCCTTAATTTTCCTGCTTTCACATGCTCTTTTGAGCTCACCTTAGTGTTACTTAGCAAGCTTCTTTGGGATCTATTAGTGGTTAACTTGACTGATTCCATTGGAATGTCTTTAAACTCTGGAAGTGAGCTTCAGATAGAGAAATAAATTTCATCATCTTGGAATGTCTTTAAACTCTAGAAGTGAGCTTCAAATGTAGAAATAAATTTCATCATAAACTCTTCTTAGCTTGGCTTCTTTTCGTGCCATTAATGGTATCCTAGTGGAAGAGGTCTTGAATTAGCTTGATAATTCCATGAAAAGTTGGGGTTTTTCCTCCATCCCAAATTATAGGTGT
>JAOXYD010113941.1:0-11383 GCA_028565735.1 Pinacopodium congolense
TTATATTAATGAAGCAAGATGTGAAGGTTGAGCATAAGTTTGGAATGAGTGGATAGAGAATACAAAATGGTCTAAATTGGAAATTGATAGGGTGACATGGTGACCTTTAGAAATCCATTAGTTTTAGAAAAAAAGCCGTATGGTAGTAATATGGTGTAATGGTCTATTATACTTTCATTCTAATACCATGAACGGATCGTTGTTGTGTTGGTACTGGATGTTATGATCAAAGGTAGTTTTGAATGATATGCCAATAGGCCCCGATTGATCCTTGTAATCTTTATGTCAACAATATTGCATACAAAATATATGTTTCACTTGGTGGATCTTAACCATACAAAATTATTAATGGAGCACTAGGTATCATTAGTAGAACATTAAGCTTGTACTAAGCATGATATCACCTATCTACTATCGTATTTCAACAGTGTGGAAGATGAAATGACAAGATGTTACTTTATAAATTTTTTTGGGTATAGAATATAAATTACATGCATGACCTTGGTTAGGAATCATTTACATGGAGCTTGTTAGAACATATTGGTTGGTTAGCACCGTGGCACTATACATTAATTAATTGGGTGGCATATAAATGTTGATGAGTGGTAGTGTAATTTCACACTCAACAACAAACTTCCACAGGAAGCCTCACATAAAATCCTAGGAGTCGTGTATGTTTGTACTGTGCATTTGGGCGAAGCTTTTTCTATTGAGTATTTGAGCATGGTTGTATTAAGATGTCGGCAGAGATCAATGCACTATTGTTTAGGACATTGGTAGTGAACAAATTTTTTAAGACGTCGGTAATGAACAAGGTAACATTTGTATGTTTTGTTTACATTTATTAGATGATTGGTATCACAACCGCGTATAATAAGTAAGGTTTAAGAACATTGATTGTGGTTCAATTATAGGAGACTTTGCAAAAGATGTTCATGAGATCTTGACTTCAAAGTTAAGAGTTCCCTAGGCAAATTTTAACCTGTGTGACGGCTGTTTACAAATGTCTATGTTATGAATATTTTGTTTGTTTGTTATCAAGCATTGTAACCGAAGTAGGAATCATATGTAGTACCTGTCATTTCGATTGGTTCCATTTTCAACACCAGATGGAGGCATAATTTAAAAGGCTTTGTCCTATTATGAAGTTACCCAACTATTGTTGCTGACCCACCTATAGCGACGGATATCGTCTAAACCCAATTATGGTAAGATGGCATTAAATAGGCTTGTATATAGTTTGTAAATAGTCTTCTTCAGTAGCAAGTACATGAATGCTCTCTGTTATTGTGTAGTAGGATATGTTGAGTTTGTCTTTGTTGATGTTCATATATTAACAACTCGATCACTATGTTAGGTGGTTGTCATTGTGGTCATAATGTGGCGACGTAGTATAGTTTTGCATTTATTTATTAAGTTCCATTAAAATGTACATGTTCAAGCACATGAGCAGTTGTTTTCCTCTAATGTATTGAATTCATCTACATGATGTACAAGGTGTTGGCAATGGTTGTATGATGAAATCGGTAATGATGTTTGTTCTGCGGTTGTTTTGAATTCAAGCAAAAAATGTAGTAGGTGTTAGCAAAGGTTGTATGCTATATACATGAATACATGTGCATATCCTAAATGTATTTATCCTTGCGCATTTTAGTAGGCATTAACAATGGTTGCATGTTGTATTCTTGCAAATATGTTTGCAACCAAGTTATATGGAATATGTGTGCACAATGTAGTAGGTGTTAACAATGGTTGTATGGTATATACATGTATTTATGTGTACATCCTAAACGTTTGCATTATTGCATAGTGTAGTAGGCATTAACAAGGATTTGATATTGTACAGATGAAATTATGTGTTCAACCAAGATAGATGGAATCGGTTCCCAAAATGTAGTACGTATGATCAATGCTTATATGTTATGTATATGGCATTATGTTGGCAGGTTAGACAAAGAAAGCAAGGTAGTAAATCTCAAATAGAAACTGCTACCAGAAGTAGAGGTTCTAGCCTTGAAGGGATACATGATGGGATGCACAGGTTAGTGAGGTGGCGCTACATAAGGACATTGGTTTTTTTTTCAGTACAAAAGTTATGTTGCATTTTCTATGTAATTCATGTAATAGTTAGACTCATTATCGCCATTGGTTGTAAGTAATAACCTGTGACACTATTTGATAGGTGTTGAACAAAAAGTAAGACTCTATAAAGGCGAAAGAGATGGAAGGGAGTGTCCGTGTATATGGTAGTCAACATTGTAAAAGGGTAAATAGTTAATAATTGATATTTGATGGCAACATTAACTTTATAATGGTAGTAGTTATCTGACTAATACTCATGATTAATGTCTATAAGTCTGTCAAATGAGGTCCTATGGAGGTAAAGTATATGACATGATTCTTCGCATACTGAACAAATAATAAGTACAATGGAGTGAATGATATAGGGTTTGGTCAAATGTGAGAAATGCAGCAGTTCAACATATGTACAAATTTGTGTTATTAGTTATGCACGCACCTTGACCTGGACGAAATGATCTTAACCATCAGGGATGCGTTACATGAGGAGATTTAGGGTGATGATGTGGGATGGATTTTAGGGGTGCCAAATGGTCCTCGACATGTACCAAATATAGGACTTGATTTTAAACTTCATTTACTTCATAATGAATATAATGTGAAAGAGAACAAGATTGAAAACAAAAGTATTCTTAAAAAACTACAAGATGTTGATTGTAAGGAAGCTTTCTGTAGACATTTCTTGTTGCATATGTTAGGGTGTTCTTGTGCCCTGATGTATCACATGGAATAAGTGCTAATCTATTACAAGTTTGTCTGACTGCGAGAAGACAGGGTAGGCCCATTTTATATTGAGTTTCCTTTGCAAGCATGCGATGAGATTTCATGAAGCACTTCGAGAGAAGGGGTTTGCGCTTGTATGGGAGGTTGCATCGTTGTCGTGATGGTGAATTAGTTGTATAAGTGTTTATGTTTTAATGTTAGATATATTTGTAAGTTTTGTTGATTTGAACATATTAGTGTGTACAGATTTATTACTTGGATAGGTTGCGAATTAATCTTCCATTAAAGTGCGGGAATGTTGCTCGTATAACTGATTGGGACGAAGTTGTAATTAAAGAGGCATTGGACTTGGACAACAATGGAACACATCAATATGGAAAAGAAAAGGTAATATGTTGCATCTTTATTAATGAGATTGCTTGGTTTGCTTGACAATTTCTGTAAACATAATATTGGTTATATACACAAGTCAATTTTAATAGACATTGTTATTATGTTACGTGACGAACACCCAAGTAGGCGCAACAAATAGTGGGACAAAACCCCGAGAACTATGGCAGCATTTATTCAAAGTATTCGATATTCTGCTTATGCATTAGCATCAAATTGTCAAATTTTATAACTCATCTATGTGTCACATGTATTAGATATGTGTAACAGGACAGTAATTATGTTGTTATGTCCATTCAAATCAGGGGTCAGATAACCGAGGGTATACCAATATAAATAATTATGATGCAGAGACATGTTTTGTAAAACGTGAGGAGTAAACAAGCATGATCTGGAGGAGGAGGTCCCAGTTAATGATGATAAATATGACACAAAAGAATGCGTTCATATTATTGACGCCACATCCAAACGTTTGGTAGTGATAAAGTCATCTGAGAAGGGTATTTCAAGGAGCGATGACGACAACAAATCTATGTCAAACACTTTTTTGTAAATCAAACAAGTGGGTTGATTCACTTTATGTAATGAATAAGAATATGAACAGGGTTCTGGACTTTGTTAAACACACAGGTACTCGTTGAAGATATGGAGCGTGTTGATCCTAACATAGAGGCATAAGACACCTCCTATTAGATAAAGGCTATAACTATAAACTTTTATCTGTTTTTCTTGTACACTGTTTTAGTAGTAGATGTTGTTATGCAACATGGATCTAATACTCTATATGTGCTACAGTCTAAAATGAAAGGTCCTACCTTACTTTCAAGGGTTAAAGATTTAACTACTGAACCTTCATTCAATAGTTTAGAGTCCATTTATGTGAAATATCTACACTGGAATGCTAAATTGAGCAGGAGGCAAGTTATTCTACAATTGCACCAGTCGATGTTCACCTAGTGCTACCTGAATTGGTTATGTTGATATGAATATTGTTGACTTCCATATGCCCAATGACTATGCAGGAGCATCGATGTTCAAGTTGTTGGGAATGCACGATGCTATGCCATGCTTAGTGATGTGTTGACCTACTTTAAGCCTAGATCTCTAATAAATGACACAGTTTTGTATACGTTATGAAACAGGTGACACATTCTTGGAACTCAAGACTCCTTATTCATAAGAAAATCAATTAGGTGTGGGGATTAATGTTTATAATATGTTTGTATTTTATTAGGGGATTTGCGTACATAGTCCTATTGGAAAGTGCAATGATGCCCATACAAGCGTGTTTGTTATTTACATCATAGATGTGTTCTTCACATTATGTTAGATTATCAAGTTTAGCTACCGTGTAGTTTACGTTATCTAATTGATTGACCTATGTTATTTAAACTTACGTGTAGAGAACCGTGCATGTAGCTTATGGAGAGAAGGCAGACAAGTTCTTGGTAAATGCTAACATACTTCCTATTATTGAGATGTATGTGACAATAATGGCAAATTATCACTGCCACGACGTTGACTTTTTTCAACATAGGTAACGTTAACCTACTCAGTGTGAAAATATGTTTTCAAATCTTCATGGAATACGTGTTTATAAGGTATGTAATGGTTGTTCATATTTTTCATCACACATACTATCTGGTTCTTTTATATTATGATTTCGGTCTATATTGAACATCACTGGTGGTGTTACTACAATGATATTGGAGCAAGGGAGATAAGGATCTTCGACTCATATATAAACACATTGAGTGATAAAGATGAACTTTGTTGGGAAATCGTGGGGAAATGGGTACTAGTTTCATTTGAGAGTTATGTTATTAACCCCATTATCAGAGTTCATATGTAATGTACTATAAGTTGTTATTGCTTTTCTTACAAACCCAAGTAGTGTGGAGGATACTAATGACCCTAGGGTTAATAAGGAATTTCATAAAGTCATGGTGGAAATGAGAAGTGTTTACATCTTGGAATTTCCCTAAACAAGCTCCTAGGTAATTACACATCAATGCTTTTTTATATTTTGACATTTGATACTATAAGCATCAATCGTGGTGAGTTTGTGCAAATTCTAAAGGAGTAATGAACTATATACGAACTTTCTTTGTGCATAGAGAGGACATTGGTTTGTACATGTGCTATTGTTTTGTGTTATGGAGGGGAGATTGTAATCCTGGTTATGAGATAATGGTATGTTTTGATTACATTGTTGACAGATTATGAAATTAGTTCAAATTGCCGATAATAAGGTGGATGATTACAGCGTGAAGATCCTGTGACAATGCAAACTTATATCTGTGAGAGGTTACTAGGAAGTGAATGTAATACATTTCAGCATATGTTCCCACGTGCAATCTATAGGAGTTAGTGTTGAGAAGATTAGGATACTATCTACCCATCTCACAAATGGTGTTGTGTGCATCGATTACGGAACACATGTGCTTACACATAATATATGGAATTGCTGAGTAATACAATGGTTATGTATTCGTTGTTGGTGTGTTCCATGTGTATTCTTTAATGCTTCATTTACGCAATTAATTTTAAAAGGGAGGTCTATATGGATTGTATTAATTTTTTTATCGTCTATATTTTGGTAGTGTAGTATGTCAGTTAATTTTAAATGGGTCCATTGTATGGAAAGTTTAGGAAGTATGCCATTTGTTATATGTGGGACAGGCGTATATTATTGGTTTTGCATCATCATAGCTCATATTAGGCAAGTCGTTTATATCGGATTCATTTTTTGTTTGTATGACGTGGCTACCTAGGACTGCCATTTCAGTCATGATTTTGAATGGGTCAAATGTATGGATTTGATCCCTCATTCTATGGATGTGCAGCATAAGTTAACACAACTATAAGTTTTCAACATTTTTTGTATGTTTATATAGAAGCATAAAGTCAATCAATCTTGTTGATAAACATTATAATGGATGAAACAGTTGTATTCCGTAAGTATTATTGCAATATCGTTTGTATAACCTTTCTCAACTTCAAGCTCGACAAAATATAATACGAGTTTGCTGTCCATACACATCAAACTTCATAAGAGCATACAAATTACAATAAAATTAAAACTTTCCCACGTCCTATTAAGCCTCTAAAATGGTTCAGTGATTATTCATTTGCTAAATAATTGTAAGGTAATTCCCAAAGGGACGTTTAAACAGGACACTACATCTCCTACATGAAGTGATCATCATCATCTTGCACATCACTTGTTTTTCTTACCAGTTGATGATATCTTCACTTTATCCAAGGTAGGGATGACACAGTTTATCGGTGCCAACACAATTTCCTACTATTAACAATATAGTTAGTTAGTTGGTGAACACAAGTAGAATATTACGATATCAATGGAAACCCATAAAAAATAAATGCAAGTTGCAGACCTCGGCCTTTAGCAACTCGTTTTCCGTCATTAAGCGCTCGTATTGCATAATTAGCTGTTGTATTTGGAACTTCAACAACTTCACTACTTCCTTACAATACCATCTAAAATAAGTTGGATTCGTTGATGGGTAACAATGAATAAAAGAGGGGTTTCGATTAATACAATTAAATGGCATGTCCTCATTGGCAGACACCTTCTTCCTCGATGACGAACTTCCTTGTGATTTTGGCATGTTTTGTGAAACCGTTGTCAAGCTTTCCTAATGTTAGCTGTAGGATACAGCAATCACAAGTGTCCTTGACCAATGGGAACACAAAACCCATACAATGTATAGACAAACTTCTGACCTTGATCAAGTCAGGCGGGAATGAATCGTGTCCTTTACCACCAAATTTCTGTCCATAACAATGGCCTGTAGGGAAATGATGTACTTGTTAGAGCAGTGGAACCAATAAGAACACAAACAATAATAATCTTTCCCTATATCTATAAAACTGTGAGGAGCAAATCTGATTGTACAAAAATAAACCAAACAAGATTATATCGAAATATTAACATGGAAAACCTTCTGAGTGTCAAAGGTCAAAGACCACGAGACTAATCCAGAAAAAATTCACTTTAAAATAATGAGTACATTAAAATGAGTTTTTCAATAATCAAGATCTCACAACTACAAATATAATGAAGGCTCCCTGGTGTATAACGACAATTCCTTCTCTATAAAATGATAATTCTTCTATTGTATAGTTGACGTTAACTGCTTCTCTAAACAATACCAAGGAGATAAACAGAAATAACACCCTCCCTATTGACACTCCTTATGGGCTTCTTTTCATTAAAATTGAGCTGCACTTGCTAGGGACATATGACACAAACACCCTCACTTAGGACTATGGACATGACCTTGGCATATGACATGTCCCTGAATAGTGTGTCTTCGATATTGTGAATGTAAGTCTATATATTGAGGTCTATACTTGACTTCGCCCATCTCCAACATCATAGCCAAACATTTTAGACAACCACCACATTAATTCAATACAGACTAATTCATGCGACATTAAATGTAAGACATCATAAAGGTTATAGTGCCAATGGTTAAAGCGTCAATTACATTGGGATGACAAGGAAAACATCATTTACATCTTTGGAATGAGGGAAATATTTGAGGGAAATTTTGAAACATAAATTCTACATGTAATCGATGAATATTGTAATCTATGTTGGGATGAACTTAGTTGTAACTAGTTTAATTAAGTAAATATCGTTACGAACTTATCAAGCGTTATTATCAACCAAGAACTAGGTGAACATGTCTATCATTAAGTGACTAGACATGAGGAAATACCACCAGAGCAAAAACTTTAGTTGGATAGAACTGTGATTTGTTATTTCAGAACCAAATGATGAACGAGTCCCCTATAGTTCAACTTCTCAACTATGTACTACATTGAAACATGGCTTATCCAACAATTCATTTCCATATGGACGATGGCATTGTTAATACAACCACTCATATGCTTTCATACATCCACTTTAACCTCACACAAGATGCAATGCTTGTGAACATCAATAGGTCATAAAACATATAACCCTTAACCCAACACTATACAACCATTATTGCGACCATAAGATTTCAAGGATTTACATCTACCTCATTTCATCAATTTAACAAATATGTTTTGACTGTCACGTTTGGTTTACATGCTTATTCCAAAATATAACGTTGAAGCAATAATAGTGTTTCTAGCAGGAGGGCCTCTCCATTAGTCCCATGCCACAGTCAGCAGGTATCATATCATTAACCCTCTCCTCTGTGTATTTTACATCCCACTATGGTCTATCGATGAGAGTTATGAAGTTATTGGTAGTTGATAACTGTGTTTTAGTATGTGTTTTTTTAAGTGTTTTTCATGTGTTTCTTGCATAGTAAGTTGTTATTATTGTGTTTTAAGATTTATTTTATGTGTTTTTATTTATTATAATCTTTTTAATGTTTTGTTTTTGTTTGGTATTAATTTGGAGTAAGTTTTGACTATTTAAGTGTTTTTATTTATGTTTTGTGTTTTATTATTTAATTATTAATTTTGGGTTAGAATTAAATCTTATTGATTTATTTATTTATTTATTAGGGTTTATTAAAAATAAATTTGAAGTTGGAAGGAATTAAAAAAGGGGAAAAAAATAGAAGCATAAAAAATTGAATGAAGGATGAAGGAAGAAGAAAGAAGCAAATGATCAAGCCAAGACAAATGCTGGAGGAGAGACCCAACTCTGCTAGCTTGGTGCTGGTGACTTAGGCCTTCTGCTTAGAGAAGCTTGCTTGTGCCCCAGATCCTTACCTGCTACCTTCCCTTCCCTGCGCCTGGAGCCCGTTAGACCAAGATGCGCAGCTGAGCCCTTCCTGCGCCTGCTGGACCAACCCGCGCTACTAGCCAAGTGCAGCCCGCTTGCCTACTGGAAGCGTGAGCCTGTGCTCCTGGGCTGCAACCCGACTAAACCTGCGCATGACCAACCCACGTCGCTGCTACAAGCTCACCCCAGCTGCACTAGCTCGTAAGCTACCTAGACCAGACCCGCCAGCTGCTTCTCCTCCTACGCTTGGGCTGTACACCCGCCCTGTCCACCTCCAAGCCAGCCCTCCACCCCCGTTGCTCCTCCCTTCAACAGCCCAAGATGCACCCAGCTCTAGTCTAAGAAGAAGAAGTAGACTCACAGCCCTAAGAGACGCAGACCTAGGAGGAGCTTCAAACATAATAAATGCAAGATGACATCACAAGAGACAAACACAGAAGTAGCAAATAAATTAGCACATAGAAACTTCACCTTCAGATAGGGAGGCACAGACAAGAGAGCAGAGGCGCAGAAAATAGAAGACACAGACACAACTATATATAGTATAAGTTTTGAGAGCATTTTGCTTTTGCATTGGTCAAGTATTCAACTATTAGACAGTATAAGCGACCGATGGAATCCCAAGGAGAAGCCCATATTTTAAATTGCCCTTCTTGTGACATCCCGGTTGAAAACTCAGAAGCACATCACAAGAAGTATGGGTCTATTCCTGCCATTATGTATTTGTTGTGCAATTTCTATGTATTATAATTTATAAGATGGGCAGTCTACACATAAAGATGTATTGATTTCTATTATCTGTCTTTTTGTTATTAGGCCTCTTATTACAGTTGTCAGTGACTATAAAAATTCCACAAATGTGCAGCATGTCGTTACGATGGGTGTTGATGATAAAGAAGAATCGCACCTTGTGATCCATATAGGTATGAAGTTTGGTTTTTGGGAAGATGTTTTTCAATTATATCAAGCGTACGGACATTCCAAGGGATTTTAAGTTATAATAAGAGGCAGTACAAAAGACTTTGGTCTATTCTACATGAGTAGGAGGTTCGTGTGTAACATGAATTATTCTTATAAGTCAGCAGTGGCAAATGGGTTGCCACTATGATCATCTCGCAAAATTGGTTGTGGACACCATAATCAAGTTTGACGATAACCACAACCATATTATGACCCCCACCAATGCCAGATACAAGCGATAACATCATAATGATGATGTGTATACGAGAAGAAAGCTGGAGTTCAATGACATGTGTGGGATAAGGTCACGCACAAACCTTCGAACAATTGTAACAAGTGCAAGAGGATATGAAAACCTTTCATGCTTATGCAAAGAATACCTCAATTATTTGGACATGGTAAAGCAGAACAAACTAGATGGAGGGGATGCCCAAGTTATATATAAAATACTTATAAAGATGAAGGAGAATGATCAATCATTCAACTATTTAATCGACTGTGATAGTGATAAAAGGTTGAAGAACGTTTACTAGGTCGGTGACCGCAATCGTGCTACATACAATTTGGTAATGTGTCATGTTTGACATAACCTATTTGTAAACAAGTATGACATGCGATTTATAGCATTTATAAGAGTAAACTATCATGCTCAGTTCATATTACTCTGATGTGCACTCCTTGGCAATGAGACGATTGAATCCTTGTATGGCTTTTTTGGACTTGGGTTACATGTATGAACGAAAAAGTACTTTAAAGAATCATAATAGATGACTACCAAAGCATGGCCAATGCCATTGATGTAGTATTCCTAAGTGCAAGAAATAGGTTGTGTTTAGAGCATATTATTAAGAAATTTTCAGAGAAATTTTCCTCATATAAGTCTTACTATGAACTGAAGGGAAGTTTTATAGATTCCATGCATGATGCTAAAGGGAAGGATGCATCTGAAGAAAAATAGAATGAATTGGTGAAACGATTTAGCTTAGAAACAAATGCTTGGGTGCAATCTCTTTTCAACAAGCATTCAAAATAGGTACCAGCATTTGTTAGCGATAACCTTTAGGCTGGGATGTCCATGACACAGAGAAGTGAAGGAATGCATGTATATTTTGACGAGTATGTGCATGCATGTAGCTCCTTAACTCAATTCGTGGAGCAATATGAGAAGCTGATCACAGAGAAGACTAAACATGAATCTGAGTCTGATTACATGTCATCCCAACATAGTGTCCCATTGCTGACATGATTCGACTTCAAAAATGTTTTTCAGAATGCATATATGGTAACAATGTTTAGGCAAATACAAAATGAACTGATTTTTGTCATGTACTGTAAAATAACATGCACTTTTTCCATAGACAATGCAAAGATGTATAATGTTATGGAGATGGGTTCAAAAGGTGCCATTGTTAGGACATTTACTATAAATATTGGTCAATCATCAGCGCATGCAATCTGCTCATGTAAATTGTTCGA
>JAOXYD010113952.1:0-11383 GCA_028565735.1 Pinacopodium congolense
ATCATTTAAAACCACCTGTCATTTGAAAGTCACTTAACGAACGTAACAAGTTTTCAAATTTTGAAAGATTTCATGAACTTGATCTCTTTGAAAAAAAATTGATAGATTGTAATGTTTTGGTTTGCTTGAGGAAGAGAAAAGGTTTAAGTGTGTTTCAGACTACGTTTCTAGTTTGTTTTAGGTGTTTTAAGTATTGTTTGTGTGTTTTAAATTTAGTTAGTATGAAATTTTGCATCCTTTTCATTATATTTTGGATTTTTGAGTGTTTTTTTATATTGTTTAGTGTTTGAGGGAAAAATATGAACTTATTTGAGGAATCGGTTAATGCACTTTGATGTTTGAATGTGCAGGTAACAAATTAGACCTAAATCAATGTATTGTAACTTAGGCGATGAATTAGGTGCCCTTCAAGAGCTTTAATTACTATAAAATTTTATAGGGTGCTATAAGAATATGGGAAGAGACTACGTATCAAATTTCATGGCATTTTAAGAACTATAGATGAAGATATAGCAAAAATATATAGTAGAGGTCAAAGCTAGAAAATCTGATGTAGTGGGATGATGTGAAAAAACATGTTTCATGATGTTTTGGACATAAGAGGATGTGAGGAACCCTAGCAGACACATTTCTAACCCTAGGACACATCTAAGAGAAAAATAGAGGGTTTTGGAAGAGGAAAAACTTGTGAAAAATCAAATAAAGAAGACAATCAAGATTCAATAAAGGTTGTCCAGATTTTCCCAAAACGGAGGCTTCATCATCTTCACTAGTTCATCTTTCTTTCACTTTCCTTTTTATGTTTAATGTCAATTTTCTTTTTATGAGAATTATTATTTATTGATATATCTATTTTAGGGATTTTTACTAAAATTTTTATCCAACTTTTGCTAGATTGATTTAATGTATAGTAGTTTATGTTAATTGTTAAGCTTATATTCACTTTAAATCGAGAGATTGTTTTGGTTTTGAGTTAGGGTGCACAACGAAAGTTGGTATTTTAATGGACCTACAATTAATTGATTAATAGGTGACTGTAGAGGGACCTTAATTATTTATCAATTATTGTTAGGATAGTTTCAAATCCAATTGCACTGTTTAAGAATAGTGTTGTGAACCGAGAGATTACAATTCAACTTTTAAGTAGTTCAATTAGGATTAATTGCTTAGATCTCTATAGACGGTAATCAACCATTGGATATCTAGGATCAAACACAATTAAATAAATTGGGTAAAAAGAAGATAAATAAGGATTGAACAACCCCTAATTCTCTACTATTGAGTATCTTCTACGATTACATTTATTCAAGTTTTGTTAGTTTAGTTTAATTTTTCAGTTTATATACTTTTTTTACCTTAAAGAAAGTTCAATTCAAATTGTTAGGTGTCTAGAATCAATGCTCATGAGATTCATATCAATTGTACTATAAGTTATGACTAGGAAACACTTACAATAATTGACTACTCATCTTAACACTGGTAGACTTTTCTCTTTAGAAACCAATTTTTTACATATTAGGATATTTTTCCTAATACATCCAGGCTTCCTAGAACTTATCCAATCAATTATTTTCGTCAAAACTTAACTCACTCTCAGTTGAAGCAATTTCTTAAAAACATTTTAATGCATCAAAAGGATTTTAAAAATTTTACTAAAACATTTCTTTTAATTGTGAAATCTATATGAAAAATATCTAAGTATGGATGGAAATGTATTATTTGAACCCATAAAAACTTTAGAAAAGAATTACAATAAAGATTATAAAGAATAAGCTATTCAAATTCACTCTCTCGATCCTTGATCCTTGATTCAACATTTTGGTCTTTATGAATCACCATTTTATATCTAATGCTCCAATTTGAATATTTTCACTCCTCTTTTCAATCTGATCTTTCTAGTACATCAAAAAATAGCAAAACAATTAGTAGATATATATATATATATTTTTCATCATAAAAACATTGGTGGAACCTTCCTTGGTTCATTAATCTTGTCCTTTTTAGTAATGAGAAGACCATGTGATATTAAGGAAACATAAAATGCTAATCATCTATTTAAAAATTTGCATTCCTCCCCCATAATCAAATATCACTCAATTTTTATCCCCCTTTATATGATGTCAAAAGCAACGTTGTATCATATATCATGCACTTAAAATCATAAAAAAGTCATTAATACTAAAAAAAATTCATATACTTAAAAATCATCAAAAACAAGACTTCCCTTAAATTCATACATCATAAAAAAATATAAACATTAAAAAAATAAAAGCTCCTTCTTAATAAAATAAACTAATATCACATAATTTCTTCCCCTTTTAGAATCATCTAAAAGATATGCATGAATGCACAACCAAGCAAATATAAAAAAAATGTTGCTATCTATCATGCCTAATTCTCTTAAAATCATGTAAAAAATATCCTCATTAATTGGTTTATGAGTTGCACATGATCTCTAAAAAAATGATAGTGAATATCTATATGATTTGTCCAAAAATGTTAAATAGGATTCTTAGCCATGCATATGACATTAATGTTATCACACATACCCCTTTTAGTGAGATTTATGCCATAATCTCTAATTTTTTACCTAAGTAGTAGAGCACAACAACTCCTCATTGCAATATATTTGACTGCTGACATTAACAAAAAAATTCAATTTTTTTCTTACGAAATCATGAGATTAATGCATTTTGTAAGAATTGACATGTACAAGTTGTACTTTTCTATCTAACAATCTACTTGTATAATCTATATTAAAATATCCTAATAAGACTAAAAATGTATTATTGGGCTATCAAAGCCCCATAAGCATCTAAAAATATGATTAGCAAACAAAAAATAAGATTCTTTAAGATATGTTTAAATTCTTGCACATAAACACATACTAAACATGAAGTTAGGTCAATTAGTGGTAAGATATGGCAAACTTGCTATCATATCTTGATATAGTTTAACATATAACAATTTAACTTTTTAATCCTTTTTCAGTTTGATTGATGTGCTAATAGGGATTGCTAAAGGTTTTTTTTGAACTAATTTAAAATCCATAAACTCCTTACTATACTTTGCTTGTTGAATGAAAATTACTAACTCTATTTTTTTTATTTGTATTCTAAGGAAGAAATTTATCTTACCCATCGTAGTTATCTCAAACTTCATACGTATACACTTTGAAAACTCCTTGCGTAAGAACTCATTAGTAACACTAAAAATAATAAAATCTACATATATTTGACCAATTAAAATATCATTCTTATCTCTCTTAGTGATCAAAGTTATATCAATTTTTCATGTAATAAAGCCATTATCTAAAATAAAATCACTTAATCTCTCATATCATACCCTAGGTACTTGTTTTAAAATTCATAAACTCCTTACTATATTTTGCTTGGTTAATGAAAATTCCTTCCTTTATTTGTCTGATTTGTAGTATAAGGAATAAATTTATCTTATCTATCGTACTTATCTCAAACTTCTCACTCATACACTTTGAGAAATCCTTGCATAAGAACTCATTAGTAACCCTAAAAATAATATAATCTATACATATTTGATCAAGGAAATCATCCTTATCTCTCTTAGTGAAAAAAGTTCTATTAATTTTTCCTTTAATAAATCCATTATCTAAAATAAAGTCACTCAATCTCTTGTATCATAGCCTAAGTGGTTATTTCAAGTCATATAATGCCTTAGTAAGTTCAAATATGTAATTAACTGCATCATGATTTCCAAAAAGTAGGTTGTTGGCTTACATTAACCTCTTATTAAATTAAACCATTTTAAAAAACATTTTTTTATTTAATTAAGAAAGGTTAAAACCCATGTAAGATGTAAATGTAGTTAATGGCCATATAATTTCTAGCTTATCTACATTTGTAAAGGTTTCCTTATAATATATTCCTTTTTCTTGATTATATGCTAACACCGCAAGTGCACAGGGTTTGATTTGTAGTATAAGTGGATATCATCCCATAGGGATTGTATTTAGTCACCAATCCATTTAGGTTAAGCCTTTTTTAAGGAACAAATCCAAGGCATAAAATTGAAGAAATAATTAAAGCAGAAAAAATAACAGTGAACTAATATCAAAACAACAAATTGGAATTTGGAAAAACCAAGATTAAAGAATAGGAATTACTGTTATCCCTATTTGTTTCCCTTTTGTTTGATTGGTTTAATCTCTATTTGGCCCAAGAATTCCTAATGTTTTAGTTACATCTCTTAAGGTGAAACTGCATTTCCCCAATCAAATAAATTAGGATTAACCTTGCAATCTCTTAATCTAAAAAGTCTTTCCTAACAAATGTAACTAGTTGTGAAGTAATCTTATAGGCAGCAAATTAATATATTGAGATCAATCTCTAATAAAACAATAGACTTATCATCTCTAGGTTTATTAAATGCTAACTTTTGTTAGACATTTAAGGTAAGTTACCCAGCTCAATCTCTCAATTTATTGCAAGGTCTAAGTTCAATAGATCACACAAGTATTCATTACATTGAATCAACAAAAAAAAAAAGTCACAAATAGTTCAAAAAAAATAGTTAAATAATTTTAGTTACTCTTAGTATAAATAAGTTCAACAATATCCATGATTTCATGAAAACAAAATATGATGAGAAGAAGAAAATAAATAAACACAACATTCACTATCTTCCTTTCTTCTTTATAGTAGAAAAATCTAGAAACCTATTTTCTCTTGTTTCTCAACGTCCAAGTTTTTAGGAATATTGCTTCTTACTTTCTCTAGGTTTTAGTGCCCTTTTTTATGTTCCAGAGTTACCATTTGTGCATTTAATATTGGCCACAAGCATGGTTTGAAGTTGCGTGTATGGTCAAAATATTTTCCAAAATTTATAGGAGTTTGGATTAAAGGAAACCCCCATACTTGTGACACCAATTCCATAGGCGTGGGGTTGGGAATGGGGTGCCACCCTGTGGCATTTTCTCCCCCACTTCTACGTTCTTTCTTTTCCCACATTCACCTTAATCACTATGACGCTTGTAGAAAAATTGTGTCTTCCACTCCATTTTTTGCTTTCCCTTCCATTAAACCTTTAGGTTAAAACAAAACACCAATAAGACACAGTTCTAACCCTAAATCAAAAATTATAATTACCAAAGAGAAAACACAATTAAGCTCATTAAAATGTAAATAATTAAATCCTAAACACATCAAGAATAAGTTGCTCACATACTAAACACTTAGAATAATAACGACCAAACCACAACTATCAATTACTCATTTGAGTCACCTCACAGCAACTGGCTACTAGCACCACTTATTAACTTCAACCTTTTAATCGGTTTAAAGCCAACTGATTGAGCAAAACGTAGCTCATTTATTCATATTTTCATTTCTTATTTTTCTTATTTTATTTATTTTCATTTTCATTCATTTCTCTCTTTTTAATTTGCATTTATCTTAAATAGGATGGTGAAAAGGTTAAAAGAAGTCATAATGCACTTTGGAATATGCATTTTATACATGGAACGTCATTAAGAGCATTAGGTATCCATTTAAAAAAATATAAAGTAATTTTAAAACATTTAATCAATAATAATCATAATCAACCAAATAACATCTCAAATCATCAAAGAAATAGAAAGGAAAAGGAAAAGGAAAAATTATCAATGTTATGCAAAAAAAAATTGAAATTTTTAACAAGTTATACACTACTTTGAAAAAGATGATAAAATGCTATATTTTAGGGAAAATAACATAAATGCATAATAACTAGATCTCTCCCTCGACACTTAATTGAAAGAATTTTTACACTATTTAGACAATAAAAATTAAAGCATAAAATTGAGTGGAAAATGAAAAAGAATACACTCGTGTGATGATGTTTTATGTTTAGGGGTCTGTTGGAGTGTATGGGGAACATGATGCAACAACTAAAACTAAATAAAATGATCAAATCATGAGAGATAAAATATAAACAAAAGCAATGCTCCACTATAATATATGATCAAAGTAAATCCAAGGAACTAAAATATAATAGAAATAATAAAAATACAATTAAAAATATAAAAACATAACTAAAAGTAACTAAGAACAAAAAAGGGAAATTAATTGAAAGAAAACAATAAGAAAACATCTAAGAATACATGGAATAATCCAAAAATAACTAACTAATGGGACCTTAGACACATGATCTTTGATTCTTCTCCAACTGCTCAATTTGTTACTCTAGGCTATCTATCCTATCATGAGTGGTAGACATGTCGAAACCAAGCTGGAAGAAACTGGATTCCATACATTACTCCATCCTCAAAAGAATAGACATCAAGCCATCTGAAGGTTTATTAGAAGAAGGGATAAAAGTAGAAGAAGTTAGAGGTAGAGGATGAACAATTGGAGTCACCCCAGAAGATGCCTTACCTATATCCTCATCAAGTGTAATAGATGGAAATGGAATAGTGAGTCATTTGGTTTCTCTCACTCCTAAAATTTCTGTACGATGATGTTACACCATACACCTCTAACTCATGTGTAATATAAAATTGAAGAGGGAGCAAGCTCTAGTGGTACCTCAACATCCAATGTAAGTCTTTTTGTTCTAAAGATCTAAGTTATTAAATAGGGAAATTGAAGTTATTGCTAGGTCTCTACATCCTGACAATCTCTCTTATGGCAGTGATGGCAAATGTCAATATCGGAAGACCTCAAATCACACCCATCCTGTGCAACATCTTATATAAGATATAAAAATCTCTAAAGCTAACCTTATTTAGCCCGCTAGTCCTAAGTGTGATATTCACACTTAGTAATGCCATAATGATGCACTCTTTAGCCCTTAAATGCGATGTAGTATAAGCTTGGGGTCTGGACCTAACCAATCCTAAGGCTTCTCGAGCAATAGCTATGGAAAATTTTAGATCAAATCAAATAATAGGTATGCCTAATATGTTTGAAATAAAAACGTGATTAATAGGAATAAGAGAACCTTTCATGATGCTCAGGACCTTAATGATGTCAGTCTCTTCTTTGACCTCAATATTCACATAAAACTTGCAAACTAGGGTTAGATAGTATGGCTTAGAAAGTGATAAGACCATCTACCAACCTAAAACTTAGAAGGCACTGGAGAAATCAAACTAAAATTTAAGTGTAGGTTGATCCATCACTCAATGATCAGATCATTACCCTAATGTCCCATGCAGCAGTACAAAATTTCACATGTGGTAAAGTAATTAGGGTTAAAAGTAGGCTCTTTATGGGAACAGGTGTCAATATATGCCTAGGGCACCATTTAATCCAAAACTATGTTGAACAATGGTCAAAAGGAGTTTTAAAATGGCCTTGGATGAGAAAAAGTTTCTGGCCAACCTCACTGGAAAATTCCCTTAATGTCGACGAGAGAGTTAGGGTAGCAATTGGAGGAAATCTTGTGAGAAATATAACACAAGGGTAGCAATTTTATGCCCACAAGACCAAGAAAAATGGAAGAAATTGAAAAAGAAACATTAGAGGCTGTGGTGAATAGTGAAAATGTGTAAAAATAGGTGAAGTATGGTGCTTTGGCCGAGGAAATGAGAATAAGAAGCAAAATAGTAAAGAAAATTAGCAAAAATTTAAAGTTTTTGGCTCAAATAGGGTGAGAATAAAGGGTGGCCCATGGTGAAGGGTTATTTATAATGATGAGGAAAGACGAAAAAGAGAGAATAGTGTTTTGTAGGGTTTTTATTCAAAAGTACATTGTTTTTATGCCTTCTACAAAGATTAATGTTAGTTATGTAAGCTATCAACAGGCCCGTTGATACTTAATATGGGTTAAACAGGCCTTTAATTGTGGTTTATTAGGCCATTATTATTATTCCATTTAAAATATTTCTAAGTTAATTCAACCTTAAAAACTATATTAAATGATTCCATATCAAGGGCTAACAAAAATTAGAGGATTGTTCATCAAATTTTTCAAGAATTAGATTTTTTAGCACTTAAAAATAAAGAAATCACACTAAAATTAAGGAAAATGCTAAGGAAAGCACACAAAACATAAATAAATCATATTAATAAGGGCACAGAACACTAAATTACAGTCATATAATGCAAAATAAAAGAACCACGTGCACAATAAATTCGTAGTTTAGTGACGATTGAAAAGTGAAAAAGTCTCAGGAGATTCCCCAACTATATTAGGCACATAAAGCTTAGCTTGTTGCCTATTAATCTTGAAGCTTAAGTAAGAATTTGTTACTTTAATTATGCAAAATGGACAAGCCTTACTCACCTCATAAGGGCTTATCTATGTAGATAAAAACTTCCAAGGAACCAGCTTCAACTGTGAATTATAAACTAAGACCTTGTCACGAACTCGAATCTCGTGAAGAAGGATATATTTATTGTGCCATCTCTTAATTCACTTTTTATATAGTGTAGAGTTATTATAAGCATCAAGATGGAACTCATATAACTCATTTAACTATAGTAACCATTAATCTCCCCCTTTTTTTGAGTTGAAATTTTAAAAATTGGCTTCCTAATATGCTTTGTGCTCTAATTTTGCAAGTAAGTGACGAGATTTTCAACAAACTAATCTATAAGGAAACATACGTATAAGCATTTTAAAAGTAGTGCCATAATCCGACAAAACATCATCGAACCAAATTGACCAATCTTTCCTCAAGGAGCTAATAGTCTTTTCTAAAATTTTTTAACTTCTTAACTAAATATCTCCACTTGACAACTAACCTAAGGATGGTAGGTCGTAGCAACCTTGTAGGTAACAAAATATTGAGTTAAAAGGGAATCAAATTGTTTATTATAGTACCGCAATCCACCATCACTTATGATAGCTCTAGGTGTCTGAAATAATGTTAAAATGTTCCTTTTTAAGAATCAAACTACACCCCTCGAGTTAATGATTAGTCGAGTAACTGCTTTAACCTATTTGCTCATGTAATCCACAACCACCAAAATATATTGATTAGAGTATGACGTCGAGAAAGAACCTATAAATTCAATACCAAATACATAAAAAAGCACACATACCAAGATGTTATTTAGTAGCATCTCATATCTCCTAGAAATTTTTTTGAACCTTTTAAAATTGTCACAAGACTTAACAAATTAAAATACATCCCTAAATAAGGTGGTGCAATAAAAACTACACTACAATGCCTTATGCACTATCATAGTGGACCAAAGTGTCCTTTGATCTCTAAATAATGATAATGACATATAATGGAGGGCATCTCCTCTTCAGATATATATCTCCTAATTATGCCATCATCACAAATATTTTATAAATATGGGTTATACCAAAGATACCGCTTAAGCTCTTAAAGGAACTTCTTCTTCTATTGATGTAAAAAATCAATGGGAAGAGCATTCCTAGCTAAGTAATTCACAAACTCTTCATATCATGGTAAGGAATTAAAGGCTAGTAATTGCTTTTTAAGAAAGTCCTCCTTGATTTTTTTGTCTACTCCTTTCTCCATCACTACTTCACTGAAACGAGAAATTTGGTCAGGCATCAAAATGGATTTGTTCCTTTTGTTAACCTTGATTTTGATGTATAACTCCTACAAAAGGAGAATTCATTTAATCAATCGCAACTTTGCATCATGCTTATTTATCAGATACTTCAAAGTTGAATGTTTTATATATACTATAAACTTAGGAAGCATTAAATAAGACTAAAACTTGTCGAAGATGAAAACACAAATCAACATTTCCTTCTCATTAGTGGTATAATTTCTATGGGCATCGTTCAATGTCCTATTTACATAATATATAAGATGAAATATTTTTTCCTCCTTTACCCATTAATAACATACAAACGTTAATCTATTTAACCTCCCTGATATTCTTGATGTTTATTCATCACTCAATCTATACTTCAATGATTACTCTAACATTTTCATTTTCTTTATGAATCATCAACTTTGGGCTCCAGTAGTTTCTCATGATCATCATCGAAATTATTGTCTTTGAATTTACACCAAAACCAGAATATTAGTAACAAATATGTTTTGTCATCAATGAAACCATTAACTGAAAGCTCCTTTGGTTCAAAATATTTGTTTAGTGCTTAGGCTACTACCTTAGGAGGTAAGTTTTAAGAATATGATATAATAAATCATTTTAATAGGTTTACAAGGATTCTTTTTTAGCTAGAAAAGATAAAAGTGTTATAGCTTGTATGAAATTTTCTAAGAGAGTTCAAAATGAAAAATGATTCATAATTGCATCTATTAGGAATGAACATAACAGAGAATCTGAAAATGATTTTTTTTAATATTTTTGGGTTGAGAATGATATTTTTCATAATTTTTCTAAATTTAGGACCTACTATCAAAATGATATTATAGAAAAAAAAAATACTACAAGAAAGGACTATGGCTTTGATTAATTAGTATCATTCGCCTAAATACTTTTAGACAGAAGACGATACATAAACTTGCCATATAGTCAATGGGGTCTACATTATACCAACCATAGAAAAAACTCATTTTGAGCTTTGGAATGGAAAAAGGCCCTAGATTAATTATTTTAAAATTTTTGGATGTGAAGGTTATATTTTTCACATAACTTAAGAAAATTTAATTTAAGAATGAATGAAGGCCTTTTTTTGTTGTTCCTTGACTAGCAAGGCATATAGGGTGTTCACTAAGAGAAATTTTGATATTCAAGGATATATACATGTTGTATTTGATGAGACTAACCTTTTTAAGAGTAAGAGAAGCTTTGAAGATATTGATGCAGGTTTTTTGAAAGACACTAAGAAATTAGACATTAAAGAAAATAAGGAGGATGATCAAGTCAACTTATAAGAGACAGGTATATAAATTATTGAGCTAAGTGAGGAAAGAAAGAAGGATAAGGAGCTTACCGAAGGTTAGAAATACAAGAATAATTATCCATCATAGCAAAATCTAGGTGAGATTCATCATAAGGTAAATATTAGATCTTCTTTTATAAATATTTTTAATCATGCACGTATCTCCCAAATTGAGACTAAGAGTGTAGAGGAGGCACTTAATGATGAAAATTTTATTTTTTCTATGAATAAGGAATTAAACCAATTAGAAAAAAAATCAGGGAATTGGCATTAGTACCTATACTTTGAGACCACCAAATCATAAGTACAAATGGATTTTTAGGAATAAAATAAATGAGCAAGGTAACATAGTAAGGTATAAGGGTAGGTTAGTGGATAAATGTTACAACTAAGAAGAAGGAATGGATTAAAAGGAAACCTTTACACCTGTAGATAAGCTAGAAGCTATGAGGTTATTACCTGCATTTACATCTTACATGGGTTTTAACCTTTCTTAAATAGATGTCAAAAGTGCTATCTTAAATGGTTTAATTTAATAAAAAGTTAATGTAAAACAACCCCCTATTTTTGAAAATCATAATGGACTTAA
>JAOXYD010113963.1:0-11382 GCA_028565735.1 Pinacopodium congolense
AAAAACTCATCTGAATTCGTCAAAAGCTCTCAAGTGTACATTTCTCTACTGCACTCTTTTGTTTTCGATCATTTGCTACAGAATTGTGTTGATTTGCAAGCTTGAAATTAGTGAAGAAAAGACAAATTATTGTCTTAATCTTCCCTATATAATTTTGACAATATAACTCGCAATTGGACCAACTATGACTAATTACAGGGTCCACTACTCAAGCTACGGACAAAGTGCTCTAGTTTTTGTTGATTGATAAATTTTTATTTTTATTTCTATTTATAAAACAAGGCAAATTATGCTTTAATTCACTGTAGCGTGGTTATTAAACTTTGCGAGGAACAAAGAAAGTGCAAGACTACTCTTACCTTATATTTAGAAAATAATGAATATCAAATTTCTGTTAACGAAATTATATATATACATATATTACGCTAAAATTTCTTCCCTCTCAAATGTGAGATTTCTACTTACCACGCAAACGTTTTTATTCATAATATATATATATATAAATGTCTCAGAAAACTTTGGTAATTTTGTAGAAGTGACCCTCAATAATTCCCTCTATTAAACTCTTAAATCATTTTTCGCGTGATTAAAAGTCCTTAAATCATTTTTCGCGTGATTAAAAGTGATAGGAGGTCGACCGATCATTTAGCTATTAAGGACTACTTAACACAGGTCACCTGATCAGGTACGCTAAAATTTCTTCTCACTCAAATGTGAGATTTCCACGCACCACGCAAACTTTCTTGTCCATATCTAGCGTTGTCCTTGCTCACCTATGGCCCAGTAAAATCCGATAAATCTTGCACTTTTTTGCTTTTGTCCTGGTGTGTCTCGTAGGACAGCAACTTGCATTTGGGCAATCACGTCATCCCAAGGAAATAATTTTATTGTGTCGTCGTACACGAACGGATCTTAGTATCGTCACATCGTAAGAATTCAGGCATTTTCATCAAGTTTGGTGTGAAATAACCACGTATGAGCAAATCTTTGTGCTATTATGAGCCTGTACCGACAACGTTGCAGATAATATCAGTGACTGGAGGCAGCACTTTCACATGCCAATTTTAGTGATGTCTCACTTACAGGCAAAGAACCTTGTTTCATCAAAATTCAAGGGATTGTTCGTGAAATTGCCCTAGAATTGAGATTTTAATCACTCCAAAATTAATCACACCATCAACAAGGGAAATGATAAGGAAATCACACCAAACCTAAATAAAAACACACAAAAAAGGCTTCAAACATTAAAATTAAATCCTACCACACAAAACAAAATAAAGACACATATAATTAACTACCTAACAAGAATAATACCTAGTTTAGTAAGAATTAAAAAATGAAAGAGTCTCAGCAGATTCCTTAATCAAATTAGGAACATACAATTTTGCTCTTTGCATGTTCACTTTGAAAGTTGAATAACCATTAGTTACTTCGACTGTTCCAAATAAAAAAACTTTGCTCACATCATAAAAGCATGTCCATCTCGATCTTAGCTTCTTTGAAAACTACTTTAATCTTGAATTGTAAATCAAGACTTTGTCATTAACCTTAATTTCCCTCGGAATGATATATTTATTATGCCATTGTTTAACTCTCTTTTTATACAATTTAAAGTTGTTAGAAGCTTTAAGGTGAAACTTATCTAATTCATTCAATTGAAAAAGTCTTTACTTACCCACTTTCCTAGAGTCAAAATTTAGAAAACCGATAGGCCAATATACACGATGTTCCAACTTAACAAGTAAAGGACAAGCCTTCCCATAAATCAACTTGTATGGAAACATTCTTATGAGAATCTTGAAAGCAGTTCGATAAGCCCATAAAGCGTCATCTAACTTCAATGTCCAATCCTTTCTTAAAGAATTAATAGTCTTTTCAAAATTCTCTTAATTGCTTAATTTGAAATTTCAACTTGACCATTAGTCTGAAGATGATAAAGTGTAGCAAATTTATAGGTGGCATCATATTTAGTTAAAAGGAAACCAAATTATTTATTGAAAAAGTGTGTTCCCTCATCACTTATAATTTCTTTTAATGCTCCAAATCTTATAAAAATGCTCTTCTTCAAGAAAGGAATTACACCTCTTACATCATTAGTTGAGAAGCACAACTACTTCAATTCCTTTACTCATATAATCCACAACCACTAAGATGTATTAGTTAAGAGTATGACAAAGGAAATGGTCCTATGAAGTTATTACCATAAACATCGAAAATTTCACATGAAAAATATTATTTAGTGGTATTTCGTATCTTCTAGAGATATTTCCAATTCTTTATCAATTATCATAAGATTTTATAAGTTGAAATACATCCTTAAATAAGGAAGGCCAGTAAAAATCACACTCTATCACCTTA
Organism: Pinacopodium congolense; assembly: GCA_028565735.1. Classification (NCBI taxonomy): domain Eukaryota; kingdom Viridiplantae; phylum Streptophyta; class Magnoliopsida; order Malpighiales; family Erythroxylaceae; genus Pinacopodium; species Pinacopodium congolense. The sequence continues at coordinate 2,359 of JAOXYD010113963.1, forward strand.
TGTGCAGTCCTAGTAGGTCCACAGTATCCCCTAGTCTCGTGAGAATTACAATGACTTAAGATGAAGGCACTTCCTCTTTAGTCACAAATCTCTTAATGATTCCGTCAGTATAGATCTTGTATAGAAAAGGTTCATACCTTAGATATTTCCTTATCTCCGAAAAGAACTTCTTTTATTGGTATGAAAAATCAAGAAGTAGAACATTACTATCCAAGTAATTAACAATATCTACATACCATGGCAAGGTAAACATGACTAGCAAATGCTTAAAAAAAACCTTCTTGATGTCTTGCTCTTCTTCGTTTTCCATCACAACTTCATTTAAATGAGATAAATGATCTACTATAAAATTTTCTTTTCCTTTCTTATCTTTAATTTCAATGTTGAACTCCTGTAAAAGGAGAACCCATCAAATCAATTATAGCTTCTCATCCAGTTTATTCATCAGTATTTTAGAGTAGAATGATCTATATAAACTATAACCTTTGAAAGCATTAAATAGGACCGAAATTTGTAGAAAACAAAAATCACAATTATCATTTCCTTTTCAGTGGTAATGTAATTCCTCGGTATAATTCAAAGCACGACTTGCACAATAAATTAGATGAAAATTTTTTTCATGCCTTTACCCAAAAGCAGCATCAACTGCAAAATCACTTACATCACACATCAGCTTGAATGGAAGAGACCAATCAGGTGATACTAAAATAGGTGCACTAGGAAGCTTCTTCTTTAATAACTGAAAAGAACACATCTACTTATCATCAAAATTAAAAATAGCATTTTTAGTCAATAACTCGGTAAGGGCTTAGATATCTTATAAAATCTTTGATAGAGCGCCTGTAGAATCCACCATGTCTTAGAAAGCTCCAAATTGTTGTAACTGGATTAGGTGGTTGAAGTTAAGCAATCACTTCAAATTTTGCTAAATCTACCTCTATTACCTTACTCGATATCTTGTGACCTAATACTATGTACTCTTGACTATGAAATGGAATTTTACTCAATTTAAAACCAAGATGGTCTCCTCACATATTCTTAACACTTTGTCAAAATTTTCTAAAAATGCATAAAAAGATGAGCCAACAATTGAAAAATTATCTATAAAAACTTCGATATAAGCCTATATCATATCTGCAAAAATAGCCACCATATAGTACTGGAAAGTGGCAAGAGCATTATACAAACCAAAAGGCATATGTCTATATACGAAAGTTCCATAAGGATAAGTAAGTGTCGTCTTTTCATGATCTTCAGGAGGAACAGGAATTTAAAAATACCTTTTGTACCCATCTAATGCACAATGAAAACTATTCCTAACCAATTTTTCAATAACTTGATCGATGAAGGGTAAAGGAAAGTGATCCTTTTGAATGGATTCATTTAACCTACAATAGTCAATGCGCATACACCAACCCATGACTTTCCTAGTGGCAATCAATTCTTCTTGCCCATTTTTCATCACAGTAGTTTCTCATTTCTTAAGTACCACTGGAATTGGACTGACCTACGTGGAATTAGAAATAAGAAAGACGAGAGCAGCATCTAGGTTTACTACTTTATTCTTTACCACTTCCTTTATATTTGGATTAAGTCTACGCTGAGGTTAAAATAAAGGTTTGCTTCCTTTTTCCATGAATATCTGATGAGTGCAAACAGAAAGACTTAAACCTTTAATGTCAGCTAAGATCCATCCTATTGCATTTTAATGCTCTTTAAGCACTCTTAACAATCTCTCTTCCACCGTATCAGTTAATGAAGATGAAATAATCTCAAGCAATTATAATGAAGGTCACAAAAGGCATACTTCAAATGTGAGGATAGAGGCTTAAGCTTAAGAGTTAATAGCTCTTCAATGGATGGCGTGGGAATGGACTTAATTAGTCTATCTAAAGGCTTATACCTCTTAGATTGAATCCAACTAGAGTTCTCCTTTCCAACTTCTAATTCTTCCATGATTTCTTTGACTCCCTTTTCCTCTAATTCCATATAACATGAATAGATTAATGCCTTTTACAAAGGATTTGAACAAAGATACTTGAATGGATGTTACTCCAATGAAGTTGCATGAATTCAAAGTGGAGGGATACTTCATTACTCTAAATATATTAAACTCAATCTCCTCATCTTGAAGTCTGAAAATGAACTTTCCTACATGCATATAAATCAGTGCCCTTACAATAGTCATGAATGACCTTCCTAAAATAATGGGCTCTAAGCTATCCTCTTCCATATCTAAAACAAGGAAATCAATAGGAAAGATAAATTTGTAGACCTTTACAAGTACATCCTTCTTTATTCCTCCTAGATAAGTCACTAATCTATCAGCTAATTGTAATAAGACTATAGTTGGTTTAGATTCTTCTAATCTTAACTTCTTGAAGACAGACAAGGGCATTAGATTAATGCTTGCTCTAAGGTCCATCAGAGATCTATCTATCTATAAGCTATCAATTATGTAAGGAATGGTAAAACTAGCAGGGTTCTTGAGCTTTGGAGGTGACTTTTTCATAAGGATAGCAAAACATTCTTTATTAAGCTTAATCATCTCATGTTCCTCCAATCTTCTATTTTTAGACAGGATTTCCTTTAAAAATTTTATATAAAAAGACGTTTAGGCAATGGCCTCAACAAATGGGATATTGATATGCAATTTCTTAAACATTTCAAAAAAATTCTTACATTGCTTTTTCAGTATTCTTCAACTGTTGAGGGTAATGAATCCTAGGTTTGTAATATTATACATTTGGATCTACAAACAACCTAGGTGGTTTATCAAAACTTTCACTCTCAACTTCCTTCTCTTTCTTCTTTTCTTTGACTCCCTCTTTTCTGTCATCTTCTCTTTTTTTTCTCTATCTTTTTAGCTCTCTCACTTCGATCATCTCCTCTTTCTTTCTTCTTCTTTTCTTCCTCCACCAATACTTACTTTCATTTCTCTCCGAACTTCACTTTTTCATTCTCAACCTCTCTTCTACTCCTTAGTATAATTGCCTTGGCATGCTCTTGAGGGTTAGCTTCAGTAATACTAAGTAACTTACAGGGTAGCCTCTCTTATAAGAGTTGTGCAAGTTGCCCAACCTGGGTCTCCAAATTTTTTTTAGACACCTTCTTGATTCATTGGATTGAATATATTTAACAATTGTCTCTTCAAAACTAGGCAATCCTCTTGGAGGTTGATGGGCTCTAAAGTCAAGTGGAGGTGCTCTTTAAGGGTTGGCTTGAGGTGGGTATTGTGGTTGCTAGTAGTTTTAATTGTTACTCTATAAAAAGTTTGGATGGTTGGTTCCTTCAACCAAGATTATAAGTGTTTAAATAAGGATTTCCTCTTTGCCTATTGAAATTTCTAATAGACTGAGCTTGCTCTAGTTCTCAGACAAAAGAACTTCTTTCTTGACGCTCTAATGATGAATGAAAAGTACTTCCATAACTTTCACATTCAACACTTTAAGCACTTCTCCTAGCTCCACTAACTAAACTACCTATCTTCTTATTCAATATTTCCATTTAAGCTATAAGGCTATTATATCACTAATTAAGTGAACGTCATGTGGTTTCCTTGGATGGAGTTCTGAATTATACTAAAAGCTATTTGTAGTCATCTCCTCAATCAAATTATACATTTCAATAAGAGTTTTCTTCATAAAACTACCTCCCATCGCAGGATCAATGGTGTTACAAGTTGAAAGTGTAAGACCAGTGCAAAAAATGTGCACTTGTTATTACATATTGAATAATGGCTAGGACACTTAACAAGCATCTCTCTAAATCTCTCCCAAGCCTTATATAGACTTTCTTTCTCATATTGCACAAATAAGCTAATCTCAGTTTTTATCTTGGCTATTTTGGCAGGTAGGAAAAATTTAACGAAGAATTGCTTCATTAAATCATCTCATATAGTAATGGAACCAGGCTGAAGCATAGATAACCAAGTTTTGGCTTATTTATAAGGGGAAAACGAAAAAGGTTAAGCTTCATTGCATCTTTTGAGATCCCATTGCTTTAAAAAAGATCACAAGTATCAAGAAATGTTTGTAAATGCTTGTTAGGATTTTCTAAAACTGAACCACCAAATTATGATAACCTAATAATAGAAATGATATTATGCAGAATTTCAAAGTTATTTGCATTGACTCTGGCCAGACAATGTTATCCACAGGTTTGCCCCAGTTTCTCATTTTCAGGTCCATCATGGTTAGTTCTCTAGGATCTTATTAATGTCCTACAATTTCATGTTCCTAGGGAACTATTTCTACATGTTTGAATTCTGTGGCACTAGATGTTTCTACTTTTAACGAATCAAACGTAGTAACTCATGATTCTTTCTTTTTCCTATGTAATGTATGCTCAAGCTCTGAATCAAATTCTAAATGCTTGGGATTTTGACCCCAAGGATGCATAAAAACTAAAGAAAATACTAACTAAACAAGCAAACAAAACAAATAAAATAACAAAAAGCAACAAAATCACACTATATTTAAAATAACAAAATAAATGTCCAAAAATTCAAAAAAATTTAGGAAAACAATATTTATAAGTCATAAAGTAATTCATGTCAATTTTTTAATATTATAAAATATTCCCTAACAACGATACTAAAAACTTGTTGTGCTTGTTGGTTTTGAGTGACTTAAATTTTAAACACATTTTTGAACTTTGATTTTAAAATAACATCATAAGCAAGTGCACCTATTAAACAAGTAATAAAGTGAAGTGTTTGAAAGACCTAAAATACCGGCCACACACGGAAAACTTATAATTATTAGATTAATTAAATCATAATTATCTAGTAAATTCCAAAAGATTAATTAAAAAGATTAAATTTGCTAATTTAGTCTACCTTGCTTAAAACAATGCAAATTGACTTCTAAATTGCTTTCAAAAATTACCAAAGTGTGGAAATTAGCTAGGATTAGGTGATTAATGAATTAATTAAGTCATTAACATTTTTAAGGGCTAATTTAAAGTATCTTCAAAAATTCAATATAAAGCCATGGTTAAGACTATGACTTTTCTCTATTAATCTTAATTTAAAGTTTAGTCATACATGAAATTAAGTTAATAGGCTTTAAAATCAAGAAGTTTACTGCTAGATCTACAATATCAAAACTCACACTCTTATAAATAATTAAGGCTTGGTCATTCAATTATTGATTTGTGTTGTTTATTGATTTTTTCAATATCCTAAGTTGATTTCTCAAGTTTTAAATTATCTTTTAAACCGTTATTAAGTGGCCAGCTTAAAAATAAAATGTTCAAACCTTCAATAAACAAAAATTAGACTCTTAATCATGCATACAAGCTCTCTTAACTCATTTATACACCAATTCTTACCTGAAAATAATCAACCACACATATTAATCAAAGTAAGCATAACATTCAACTTAATCAACATACTTTGAATGATCTTAATATAAGAGTTTAAATAAAAAGTTTAAAAGTTACAAAAAACCTAAGTAAAGCATTTGGATGATTCAAAAACCCCTCAACTTGATCTAAACTCCAGCACAACTCCAAATAAATAATAAACTTGCCTGAAAATCAAAGAACATACAAAGACATAAGCTTAAGCACAATGTTCTTGCTTAATTTGAAAAACAGAACAAATAATGAAATAATCTCAGTTAGAAAGCCCCCTACGATGATTTCCATACTTAGGTATGAGTCTTAACAATAAGCTCTAATAATCGGTAGCTCAGAAAACAACTTGGAAATCGAATTACAAGTGTTTAAAGCTTAAGAAAACTAAGAACTATCTTAAAGAGAGGCCAGAGAAAACTTAGAACATTTTAGATCTAATCTCTCTCTTGTCTTCAACTCTCTTATATTTTTCACCTTTTTTGAAGCTTAAAGACCTCCCACTTGGTCCTTGCTAGACAAAGGAATTCATGGAAGACATGCCTCAGTCACAATATTGGAGATTTCGTGGAGATATGTCTAGCTAGTAATTATACAACAAGTTAACCCGAAAGTATGCAGTGGGCTGGCAATCGCTGTATAGCTCCTAGTGTGTGGCACATATAATGGGGTCATAGGAGTCCCACGTATAGCTCCTGGAAAGTGGCCTTTTTGGCTTCCTTTTTGCCTAATTTTTCAATTAATCTCCATTTTCTACAAATTAAACAAATCTATATATAAATTAAACATATAAACATGAAATTAAAGGTCACAAAATATCAAGTATCCATTAAAAACATGATCAATTTAACCCTTATCAAGCATCATTCAACATCTTGGAGTATAGTAAATCACATGTAATGCTTTTATTATTCTTTGTCCTAACATAACTCCTACCATGTAATCGCTTACGTTGCATATCATCTCAAATAGAAGCCTCCAATTCGGGGGTGGATTATTAAAACAAAAACTAGCTTCTCTTTTAGTCTATCAAATACTTTCTTACATGCTTCGTCAAATTGAAACTTCGCATCTTTTTGAAGTAACTTACATAAAGTTTGAATGGTCTTTGAAAAGTCTTTGATAAGGCATTGGTAGAAACCTGCATGTCTAAGGAAAAAAATGAACTTCTCGTATACTAATGGGATAAGGAAGAAATTTAATAATTTCTATCTTAACCTTATCAACTTTATCTTAACCTTATCAACTTTAATTCTCTTAAAAGACAATATATGACTTAAGATTATCCCTTAATTCATAAAAAAATTCAATGCAGTCATCTACATAATCAAAGAAAATATTTAACATACGCTTTTGAAATGTGGCTGGTGCGTTACATAATCCAAATGGAATTCTTTGATATGCAAAGGTACCATAGGGACATGTAAAAGTTATTTTGTCTTGATCCTCTGGTGTAACCAAAATTTGATGATAACCTGAATAACTATCTAGACAATAATAGTGAGTTTTTCTTACACGTTTTTCAAGCATTTGGTTAATAAAAGGAAGTGGAAAATGATCTTTCCGAGCAATAGTGTTTAATTTTCTGTAATTTATGCAAACCTTCCACCCATTTTGCACATGAGTGGATATCAATGCACATGAAGCATTCTCCACTACAGTCACTCTAGTTTTATTAGGAACAATCTATACTAGACTTACCCATTTACTATCTGAAATAGGATAAATTATCTCGATGGCAAAGAGTTTCAAAATCTCCTTCTTAACTACCTCCATCATTGGTAGGTTCAACCTTCATTGGATTGTCATATTTCTTTAACTCCAATTTCTACTAAAATTTGATGAATACAAACTTATAAGCTAATCCCCTTCAAATCAGCCATAATCCATCCAAAAGCATCTTTGTAATTCTTCAGCATACCAAATAATTATTTTTCCTATAAATATGTTAGTTTACTTGAAATAATAATAGGAAGAGTTTCATTCTCATCTAAAAACGTGTATTTTAAATTACTTAAAAGAGCCTTTAACTCTAGTTTTGGTGGCTATATAAGAGATGGAAACAACTTTGTATTATTTCTGGTTTGTTCTAGAAAACATATTTGTTCCTTTAAGTATTTGCTCCTTTCTGAAATATGGATAGTGGCATCTAACTCATTAGGAATGACTTGATAGTCCAAGTTGTTTTCCAATGTAGTCCATAATTTACCTTGTCCATCTAAAGAAAAGGTTTCCCACACTAAAGTATCAAGAAAACTCACATAAATAAAAGATTGATCATCATTAAGAAATTTCATGGCATCATAAATATTAAATTTAATCTCATCATCATAAAATTCTATAATTAAAGAGCCATAATAAACATAATTTTTATTCTAGAGGTTTTCAAAAATGGTCTTTCTAATAAAATTAGGACTAAAGTAGATGAATCTTCATTACCCATCTGTAACATATAAAAATCAACAAGAAAAATGATATCATCAACTTAAATTAAGAATCCTCAGGTACACACTTAGAATAGGTATTAGATCGATTAGCAAGTTGAATTATGATACCAATTTCTTTTAAATGCCACATATTTAAGGATTCATAAATAAACTGAGGCATAACATTAATTGACACATCTAAATACAATAATGCTTTATCAATTTTCATATGACCTATTTTACAAGAGATTGTAAACATAATTGTGTCTTGACACTTAAGAGGTAACTTATTTTGAAGCACAAGTAATACATTCTCACCTCATCACACCTTGTTATTACTACTTAAATTTCTCGTTGAGATACAAAGTTCCTTAAAAAATTTAGCATAACAAGGAATTCTTTTAATAGTATTAAGTAATGGGACATTTACCTATACCTTGCAAATATTTTCCAAAATTTATTTCTCTTACTTCTCCTTACAATTTGAAAACCATCGGTTACAGTTTAACCACCGGTTTAACCATAATCGTTGTTTTATTAATTTCAAAATTTTATTTCCAAGCTTAAAAATTTTAAATTTTGAATTTAAAAAAATTTCAAATATAATAAGTTGGATATCAAAATATAAAGTTAAATGAATTAAAATATATGGCAACCATATATAAATTATAATGAAATAATTAAATTAAGTTGCATACATATCATCAACTCTCGAGTTGAGAGGAATCAAATCCCTCGTAGTTTTATAACCTTTTTTGTGAGAGCTACTCACCTGCAACGTCATCAGATCCATATGCACGCTCGGTTGTATCTGTGTCAAAATCATATAATTGCGAAGCATCTGGTTTCGTCAACTCTTGTTGTCGTTGGTCTACTTTCGTCCAATCATCAAGACAAGCTTTCGTCTCCAAAGATTTTAAAGTCATTGAATATATATAATCGTCTAAAATATCTTCACCTGCACTAAAAGATTGCCCTACGGCAACCATTGAAATTAGAGAAGCAAATATGTCTTTTACAATGACCGACATCACTAGAAACTACTCATAATGATCCTTCTACTATTGCATTATTGGAAGTGTAGAAGCTATAAATTCACCTAACTCAAAAGAAGTTGTTAAATACGTGTCAAATTCCAAGTTAGAATTTGACATAATCCCTCTTGACTTTTTTTATCTTTGCAAAATTAATAAATCAGCTCTAAAATATTTACTGGTATCAATTATTGTTGGTGTAAAAG
>JAOXYD010113974.1:0-11382 GCA_028565735.1 Pinacopodium congolense
CATCGTTAGCTGGAAGTTGACAGTACTGGCAGCCCAACCTAACCTGATAACTCTAATCTAACCCGACCTATTTCAACCTTTTTACCTCTTTCAGTTAATTTTTTAAACGTTAATCACTCAATTGAAAAAATTTTCAAAGATTAGTCATTTAACTGAAAAATGTAAAAATATTATATTAACAACCTATTTAAAATTTTTTAACATAGATTCATCTTATTAAAAAATCCACGTGCACTAGATTATTATGGGGTAAGAGCTAAATCTTATAAATAATTCAATTAAAGTATATGTAAGACAACATCATGCATATATGTAAAACTCACACTTACAATAGGTTGGTGCGTTAGTAAGAAAACTACGCCTTAAGTACAAAATTAAGATTCCAATTTTAAAGACATGCCTATTTGTAGAGAACATTAATTTAGTGTTGCTATTATAATAAAAAAAATCCCAAATAGGTATTTTGCACCCAATGTTTTGAATTATAGCTTTCAAGGTGTAGACTATGGTAAAAACATCTCATAGACTGTGTATAATCCCTAATAAGGTAAAAATGACTAGAAAGCTACTATTTTCTCAAGCTATTTCTCAATCACTGAAAATATAAATAATGAATTATACATTCTAGAAAGAGTTTTAAATTAATAAAGATTATTTGTATAAAAAGTTTTATTCATTAAAAAATGAGAGAAAGAGAATCTAGTTTTTTTAAAATTTCTCTAATCAAAAGATGGAGGTTTAGGAAAAGTATTATAGGTGGATTCATCCGCATAAAGTTCACATACTTTTTGTTTGCCTAGTTTTAGCCTTACTGTGAGGAGAGAAATATAGATTTCCCTTCTGAAGAAGATAAAGCTTATCTTATTAAAAGAATTATTAAAGAACTCAACACCCAAAGCAAGGTAAAGATGTGAGAAACCACTCTCGAGGAGGTACAAAATTTGAGCATATACCATTCCATGAGATAAAGGTCATATAAAAACAAATAACAATCATAATGTCATTGTTAAAGATTAAAGTTGAAAGTAAAGAGGTTGCTCTAAAAAATATAAAGAATATTATGTGTTAGACTATAGGAAAGACTTTAAAGTATCTAAAGACAATAGTTAGAAAAGCAAACGGTGAAAGTGAAAAAGATAAAAACATTAATGTGTTATAAAAAATACTTGAGAATCATAGAGCTTAGCTTCCCTTAAATCCCACAAATACTTTAGATAAATAAAAAATTCACAAGTCATATTGAATAGTTTACATAAAGAAATAAATCTGACAAAACAAGAAATAAAGATATTAAAGAAAAAGAGAAACGAAGATGATGATAAAATAAAACGCTTTTTAAAAGATATAGGATTCAAAGAAACTAAAGAAGAAGAAATAAATTATGAAAAGATGCCCAAAGAATTCTTATGCATATTAAACCAAATAAGTTCTTAAAAACTTTTTAAAAAACTTCTAAAAAATATTTGATTAAATTCACATTAAAGATGGATAAAGGTTTCATTTTAAATACTTAGCTTTATTTGGCATATAAGCAGACTTAAATTGTATAAAAGATGAAATAATTCCTACTAGGTTGTTGTAAAAAACTCAAGATAGATTAATAATTGCTAAAAATTCATAGTTAAAGAGAAATCATAAAATAGAAGCTTGTATTTATGAAAAAAATTTGTAAAAAATTCCTTTATTATAATTAAAGGCATACATCATATATTAATATTAGAAACATCTATCATAAAACTTATAACTCCATATATGGTAAATTATGAAAATATTTCAATTAAGATCAATAGTAAAAGATTAGGTTTTCCCTTCATAGAAAAGTCAAAAACTAGAAACATTAATCTTGTTAGTGCCTATTTGATTTATGAAAGACATTTAAATAATAAGCTTCATGCCAAAGAAAAGCAATTAAGGTATTTGAAAAAATAAATTCATTATGAAAATATTGAAAGACAATTGCAATATGAGAAGATTAAAGGTCAAGTCCTAAAAATTCAATGATAAATAGAGTATGAAATATGTGTTGAGTTTCCTAATGTTTTTTTTAATAAGAAACAATATATAGTAGATTTACCTTATGAAAAGGATTTCAGTGAAAAAAACCAACCAAAGATGAGCCAATTCAAATGAATAAAGAATTAGAGAGTCATTTTAAGAAGGAAATAAATGATTTGTTAGCCAAAAAACTCATTTCTCTTTGAGTTGTGTTGCTTTTTATATTAACAAGAATTAAAAGAAAGAGAGAGGAGTCCTAAGGTTACTGATTAATTACGAACCTTTAAATAAAGCTCTTAGATGGATTAGGTACCCTGTTCCAAATAAGAGATATCTGATTCAAAGACTCCATAATGCTCATATTATCTCAATTTTTGATGTGGAATTTGGATTTTGGCAAGTCCAAATAGATACTAAAGTTGATTGAATGAATCCTAGAATTTGCTAATAAATTTCTTGTTGAACTAAGGAGGGTTCCATCTTATTTTGGTAATGCCAAAACAAATTATATTACTAATGTTAGTGCTTTTGAGCATATTGAAAGATAGGTTGGATAAAGCTTTAGCATGAGCATTTGAAAGGTCTCAAAATTGGAAATAGAAGATTCGCATGAAGACTCAAGCTTGAAGAAGTAGTGTTTAGAATAAGTTCATGTTTTTGTAAACTTTGCTTGTCTTGTTGTTTGATGTGTTCAAGAGGCTTATAATTGATCATTCATGCATACATATTCTAAAATATGCATATAGGTACATAATCAAGAGGTTTATATGATTGATCTAAATATTACCCTCTTAATGTTTATCTTAATTGGTTCTTTTTAAATGAAAGATTTGAAATTAAGTTATGATCGGATGTTGGTTTTCATATAGGTCAATCGAATAAGTTTAATCGGTCGATCGAACTAAAGAAAAAATTTTATCGGTCAATCAAACGAGGTATATTAGTTGACCAAATGTTGCTAGAATTTTGGATGAAGACATGATTCACTAGATTACATAACGGTAACAAATTTATTAGTTTTATGCCTATTGGACAATGGATATTAAGACCATTGTACAATGGATATCTAGAGTAGTATAACTACCTTTCTCTATATCGTGAAGAAAGTATAGACAAGAAAAGGTTTTAAGGGTATAAGTCTTTAGTCACTATATACGAGTGTTCTATATAAGTCGTCATTCTTTAAGTCATGTCTTTGATATTAGTGTTTATTTGTAAGGCTTCAATTTATTAGTGTGTGCATACATTCTTTAAGCCTCTTGATTACATTAAGTAAAGTGAGCAAAGTTATTTTATACTATTTTTGTGAGTTCTTGAGAGGTTGTTCTTGAGCCTAAGAAAAGAAGTGAGTGAGAAATGTTCTCCTTTACCTATGAATAAGGATTATAATTGAATGGTATTTTCTTGTTGTAATTGCAATAAGAACCAAATCTCAATGGTGGTATTGGGGACTGGACTAAGAGCAAGTGGATAACTTCGAACTAAAATAAATCCAGTGTCTTTCTCTTGCCCCTTACTATTTATTATTCTGCACTTATGATATTTGTTTAATTGGGTGAATTTGTGTAATTTGTTTAAGCTTTAGCATATATTAATGTGTTTAGTATGTGAAAGATTTTTAACATTAATTCACCCCCTCTTAGTGCCATAACAAACCTAACAGTTAGTATCAGAACATAGGTTTCATAATAGGTTAATTCTAAAGAATTAGTAAGTAAAGATCATATGATACATATGATGCATAACTTTTCTTCCTCTTCTTCTAGCCTTAAAGGCGAGTCAAATTTTATTCCTAATTTTTTAATAAGAGAATTTTTGTAATCCAAATCATGATCCCAATACTTAAAGGATCCTTTACATCCTCACAAATAAAGCCTTAAGATCCAATGAAAGAATTCCCATTATCTAACCAAACCATAAAGCCATGAATGAAAAACTTTGAAGGAAACCTTCTAAATGATTTCTGAGGTAGATCAAAAGAAAATCATTTTACATGAACCTAAATGTTTTTCCCAAAGACAAAGCATTTCTTCTACAATGGTATTTGAAAATCCTTAAAAAGATAATTTTTCTTTTGAAGGGTATAGATGCTTTGCAATGTTTTCCAAAACAATAGGTAATTGAAAAGGTGTAACAAAATTTTCAAATTTCTAGTGAGGGTAAGGATTGAGTGTCGTTATAACTCAGATGTGAACGGGTTAACTGATAGGATCAAAGTTTAAATATTTCTTTATGTCCTAGATTATGAGCTCTAAGATAAATACCTTTAAAGGACGCTTTAGCTCTAAGAGCACAAGTTTAATCTTTACCAAGAGGACAGATACCTATGAAGGAAAGGAAAACTAACTTTACTCACTAAGGACGAGATAAGATTTCTAATTTTTCTTTATTATCTTTAATGAAATCATTAATATATTCTTTAGTTATTTTGTTAACTTATAATTGTTGGTTTAAGTCTTTATATTGTTGTTTACTTAAACTAATTATTGAAGTTCCATTATCTATATTATTATTTATTCTTTTCAAAATTTTACTCTAAGTTTTAATTTTTTATACTTATTATCTAAACTTCTTATTTCTTTCTTTAAGATAAAATTCCAAATCATAATACAGTTTAGTGTAAGCCTAAAAATATCAAAAGAGAAGTATATAATCAAATACCAATCATGGAAAAGTAAATAACATAAAAATTAAAAGTTAGTAATTAGAAAATTAGTATAAGTTAGATTAGTAGTTAGTTAGGCATAGGTGGTAGAGCATTAGATTAGTAGTCAGTTAGGCATAGGTGGTAGAGCCGACCATCAAGTAAAGAAATTAACATAAAAATAAAACAAAGAGCTCAAGGTGGTATAACCAGTCCAGCGAGCTTTAAATATCAAATATTAAGATATTAAAATGCCAAAATGGAAAGAGAAAAGAAAGATCTACACACTTTACTTCATTAAAGATCTTTAGTACAACAAAGGAATGTTTAGAAAATGTTTAGTGAAAAAAAAGAACAATTTAGTATCAAACCATCAAATACTCCAAAAAGGATCTTTAAGTTGGATTTAGGGAAGGTTAAGGGCTTGGGTTATGGCTTTAAGGATGTCAAGGCCATGGGTTATAAGTGTTAGGGTATATACCTTTTGGTGGAAGAAGGTAAAGAATGACAGTAGAAGAAAGGAGTAGGGCTTTAGGCTATGTGGTTATCAAAAAATCAAATATCTTAGAGGAGACGTTTAGGTTGGTCTTAAGAATATTTTAGCATGTGGTTTATAGCTTTATGATGAACCAAGACACGGGTTATAAATTTAGGACATAGATCTTTAAGTTTAGGAAGGTTAAGGGTGACGGTGGAGGAAAGCTTTAAACTTTATGGTTAAATGGGGTTCATATCACTTTACACTTAAAGTGAGGAGGGTAATGGTGTTTTTAGATGTTTGAAGAAAGAAGAAGGAAGAGTTTGGAGAAGGATTTCATGGCTAGAGAGTGATGGAGAGAGAAGGATGTTTAAGAAGAAAAGGATTGAAAAAAGATTTGATAAAGGAAAAGGAGGTGTTATGTATTTATAGAAAGGAAGGTTAGTATTTTTGTAATTTTTTAAAGGGTGACTTTATTTTTTATCAAAGCATTTGGTCTATAATGAAGTTTTTCACATGAGTGTGGGGCTCCATGTCTTTATGATTTGGGGTGAGAGCCTTTCTTCTTTTTGTTTTCCTTTTCCTTTTTCTTTTTTTATGGGCTTACAATAGTGACATATGAATCTTTACCCATAGCAAGGGCCTTCAAGTGTCCATTTACCTATTTAGGGCCTTCAGATATCTGTTCAAGGATCAATACCAAAATATAATCTTCATTGTCTTGTGTCAGCTGAACCTCTTCTTCATTTGATTCAGAAGTTGAGTCAAATCTCGACTTTAGCAATTATTGCATAATTGTCAAATATTCTTCCTTTACTTTTATAGCAGTAAGAAGTGCATTTGCTTTTGATTTTTGCTACAAAAAGATTACTTATTCGAGATTGACTGTCTTTAGCGAAAAAGAGTAGTTTTTACTTAATCACTCTTCTACGACAGTGGCAAATACCAAATGTGATTTTGTGAATTTATCCTATCATTTAATTTGGAATCATCTAACAAGTACCGAGATCTTTATGTCTCTGTCTTCTTTATATTCATATTGCCATATGTGTGCCTAGGGAATAAAAAACTTTGAAGCAAATAGTAAGGGCATTGGAAACAATTCTTCATAATTAATATTTGTCTTTGAAAATTTTAAAACTTTCATATACCATTGGTGGAAAAATTTCTGAACCAATGTCATACTATTTCCACCAGCTAGAAAATCAATAAGAAAAATTATGTTTTACATCGATGGAGAGGAAAAATAGTCATGAATGACAGCTAGTATTGGTTTTTAGGATAAAAGCATTAAACCATACTTATTAATAATCATAATAGTTATAAGCAGGGCTATGCTTTAAGTTTATGGTAAACTGGGCTTTAAAATTTTTATGCTTCCATAATTTTTGTTAATCAAATATTTTTGATAAATTATTCAATTTAATGTGCATAAGAATTCATCAAGCGTCTTTTCATAATTTATTTCTTCTTCTTCTTCTTTAGTATCTGTGAATCCTATATCTTTTAAAAAGCGTTTTATTTTATCATCATCTTCCTTTCTCTTTTTCTTCACTATCTTTATTTCTTGTTTTTTCAAATTTATTTCTTTATGTAAACTACTTAATATAACTTGTCAACTTTTTTGTTTATCTAAAGTATTTCAAAAAGTTGATCATACTATAAAGATAGAAGAGAAGGACATCCCTAAATCAAATCCTTCCAAAACCATTCACTTATTATCCCTACAAAGCATAAAGAAATATAAAGAAAAAGTTATAACTATATCCTTATAGAATTAGTCCAAATATGTATAAATTTCCTCACCAAATGAGGCTTGAACACGTTCATATTGGTATGTCTGAGAGACACTATATTTTATGATTTTTAAGATTCTCTCTTAAGTGTCATATAATCTAGCCTAGGTAGAGGTCCAATCACTGTCAAGAGTTATCCTAACCTGACTGTTTTCCTTAAGGATAAAAATATCTTAGACTTCTTAGTTTTATAAATAAAGACACATATTTACGAAATGAATGTCGGATCAATCCCTATAGCCATTATTTATAAAATTTATTACAAAGTCATAGTCATCGTTTTTTCTAGTAAAGCTTTAACCCCAAAAAACCAAAAGAGAGAAACACTTTATTTACAAATGAATTTGTCAAAATCCAATATAGTTGTTCTTAAAACCGTAAAATGAAAAGATATTAATCTAGCCAATGAGGGGATCTTGTGTAATGAAATTTAATCTGTCTAATCTTCTGAGTCCAAACACTCCAATCTAAGAGGTAAAATAATTCTATGATGGTAAAATAAAATTATCTTTTAATTGAAAGTCCTTGAGTCAAAGAATGGGTAATAGTAACTGACCATAGATCTAAATAGATTATCTAAAATTCCCTTTGTGATAAAAATTCCAAAGAAGTATTCCACGTCCGATGACCCATTATAGTAAAAATATTTCACAGACTATGTATAGGCTCTAACAAGGTAAAGATAATCAGAGTGCTCATGTTTCTCCAAATTATTCTTCAGTTATTAACAATTTAAATAATAAATTTTACATTGTAGAGAGACAATTTGAAATTAATAAAGATTATTTACATAAAAAAATTTATTCACTAAAAATTTAAAGAAAGAAAACTTAATTTTTTGAAATTTTCTCGAAATAAAAGTCAGAGATCCAAGAGGAGTATTATAGGGAGATTAATTTCCATAAAGTCTATATAATTTTCTTTTCCTAAATATAAATTTTTTTCTTTAAAAAATTAAAACTTATCATATTAAAGAATCATTAAAAAAACTCAACATCCAAAATAAAGTTATACAAATCGGTCACAGATCATTTTTTTAATAATGTTTCGACTATCATCATAACCTTTAAGAAAAATCCAAAACATTAATATATAATTAAAAAAAACCAGTTATTATCCTTACGTATCACATACCTAGATGAAACCTGCAACTATAAAAGTAGTATTCTTGAAGTAGTTAAACTATAACCATTGACAATTCCTCTCACAAATGACTTTGCATCCAATGCATAGGTTCCCTAGAATTCCTAAACACAACTTCCCTGAGTAAAGGCTACTTTGACCATAAAAGTGGAGAAACTGCAAGTTCCGCTTCTCTTGTAGTGTCCATCCATTTGGCGTTCAATCATATAATTTGCGTGAGCAAGCATAGCTCAAGTGATCCATATAAAAACAACTGCCACAAAAACGTACAAATATGGAAGACAATTTATAGATAATAGAAATTCGTAATTACTATTTTATAAAATAATTAAAATGTTCCATATGTGCACAACTACCACCAAAAGATACAAATATGAAAGACAATTTATAAATAACGAGCATTCGTGATTACTATTTTGTAAAACAATTGTAATATTTATAAGTATATTACAATATTTTAATAATATATAACAATATTTGAATTTTTTTTTTCCAACGGTGATTACAATTATCTACATATTTTCCGCTGCATAATACATGTAATAGTTTTTTTTTTCTTTAAATCGGCACGGTCTGTTAGTCCACAGATTCTTCGTAATTGACTACTTGTTGGGTGCGGAAGCGCTAGACCACACCCTTTTTGCTTATTCGTGCAGGAGTTGACACAAAACCAACCAATTCAATATTCAAGTTGGATACTTCCTTTCTGTTCCTGAATTCCCTTGGGCAAGAACTCAAGACTATTTCCTGGAAACAGACATGAAGGACCCACCTGCCCAGAATACCACCAGATTTCCAAATTTTTTAAACCAAATCGAATCTACCCCAAGTAGTTTCATCCGTGTAATAGCTAGCTTTAACCCTCTAGAAGTAATCATCATCTTCTTTCCTTTTATATCAATTTAGTATAACGAATAAAACTTTGATAAGAAAAGACATGTTAGTCGATACTGTCTTGAATGAGTTGGTTTTACAATTTTTTTTAAAGAATCTTACTATTGTATATCATTTAAAAATTTTATTATTAAAAAAAAAATTGAATCGGTTAACATCTCAACATATTAGTAATATCAAGTTTAAACAGTTAATACAAATTATATTAAATAGACAACAAAGTAATCATGTATTTTTTATATAGTAAAATCTATATGAAGCTCGGCTCTGCCACCTTTTAATTTAATCACTTAAGCATACGACTCCTGCCTCGGTTATTAGCTGCCTCCCACCCTGCCATCACTAGTCCTTATTCTTCACCATTTATCTCTAACTACACCCCCTGCTTAATCTTCTGCTCCTAGTTTTTCTCGAACCCGAGGTAGCCGTACTTTGTGTATTATTCTTATTCTTCTTATTCTTGCCATAGACGTAGAAACTAACTCATGATTGTCCTTTCCTGCGTTTTATAAACAGATTAGATAAAGCGAAGAAGAGCTCTCTTTGGTTGATGGGAACACATGAGGAAGAGAAGAACTTGGGAAATCATCAACAAGAACTGAAGAAGATTGTGAAGACACCCATCGCTTGGCTGCCATTACTTGTAGTGAGCTTAGCAGGAGGATTAGTTCTTGGTTGGTGGGAGTATCACTATCACCCGAAAAACAGACAACTATGGATGGTACCCGTTGGTTTGATTCTCCTGGTCACGCCTATGGTCATCTGGTTTGCTGTTGTTGTCTCTGAAACTTGCAGTCCCAAAGACGAAAACATCTCAAGAACGAGTCGAGCTGCTGTTCAAGTACGCGACTCCGTTAATGGAGTTGAGAAATGCATCAGAGTGATTACAGTGTAATTTGGTTCAGAAGTCATTTTTCAACGACGCTACAACTCATCGATATTAATTGGTCGCCATTAGTCTGTGAAGCAAAGCCTGTAATAATTCCCTTGGGAACTGTCGTAAATAAAGACATTTTGCTAAATTCGCGTGCTCATCTCGCGTGTATGATGAGCACTTCTCGCTTTATTTAATATTATGACAAGGATAAGCAAGGAGAGACGATTGTAATAAATTGCATAATATAACTATATTATTTTATAATTATAAACCCAATTATATGCCTATGTGATGTAACGGTGATTATTTAGAAAAAGTACCTAAGATTTCCTAACACATCAATACATAATTTAAAAAATATAAAAATATTTTAGACAATTATTTCTTTAATAATCACTGACAATTACTATAAGAAAGTAACCGAACAATTTTTTAATAATTATATTGGTAGAATTTCTAATTAGTTCACATTATTATCATAATTTGATATGATTATATCTACATCATTTACAATTATATCAACATTGTTTGTAATTGTTGAAATAATTTATATCTAATCTTAATATAATTTGTAATTTATAATTTGAATTTAAAAAGTATGAAATAGATTAAATCACTGATTCAACATAGAATAAAGTAATAATAATCATAGTTTATTGCCTGGGGGCTTGATTGAAAGTCACGTCTATGTTGAACTCATAATCTATATCATTCTTTAAGGAGTTAAATGATATAATTTAATCAAAAGTAAAGAATATCGCCTTCCCCAGTTTATATTTTACCCTTTAATCCAACTGTCTTAGGAGCTACTTACTCGTCGTTTGCGTACAGAAATCATCCTAGCTTTTGAAAGTCGACGGCTTCAACTTTAAATATCTAATTAAATAGCATAACCTCATCCTCACTAAGGTTTTGAGTTTGAAGTTTCCTCATTATTTAAATTAGGGTTAAATTCATTCCAACTCTCTATAATTTGGTAAATAATTAATTAAATTCTTATAATTTCAAAATTATCAAATAGATTTCTAAAGTTTTAAATTACTTTCACCATTAGTCTCTTCATTATTTTTATCTAACAATAGTACCATGTTATATATCCACATGTACCATGTGATACTGAATTAATAGTGAAAGTAATTTGAAATATTAGAGACATATTTGATAGTTTATCAAATTATCAGGATCTAATTGATAATTTACCAAACTATAAGGATTTAAATAATATTAAACCTAATTAATGAATTATTTTAATAATTAAGGATAACAGTCAATTAAGTGATTAAGTTTTTTAGATTTTTTTAATTAAGTGATCAAATTTTAAAAATTTTCAATTGAGTGATTAACATTTGAAAAGTTAATCAGTTGAGTGAAAAAACTTAACACCGTTAATCATTGACCCGACCTGACTCAGCTTGGTCCAATAATCCTTATCCGACCCTACTCGCTCCAACTTTTTTTACCTCTTCTGGTTAATTTTTTAAATGTTAATCACTCAATTGAAAAAATTTTAAAATATTAGTCACTTAACTGAAAAATGTAAAAAAAAAAGGTTATA
>JAOXYD010113985.1:0-11382 GCA_028565735.1 Pinacopodium congolense
GAAAGCGAGGCGGTGGACCCGCAGGTCACGGCCAAGTCCACCTTGCCCGCTCCGCCGGTCAACGTGTCCGCCGTCATCGGCGGCTTCGGCCAGATCCAGGTCAGCTGGAGCAGCGGCAGCGTGGACTCCTCCTCCTACCTCCTCTACCGTGCCACCTACGCGATCACCTCCCTCGCGGGCATCACCCCGCGCGCCGCGGTGTCGCCGTTCCCGGACGCTCCCACGATCAACGGCACCTACCACTACGTCGTGACCGCCCTCGACTTCGCGACCAACCAAAGCACGAAGTCGGCCGAGGTCACCGTGGTCTGGGACCAGTCCGCGCCGACCATCGTCATCTCCGGCTTCACCGACCGCGGCTACGCCAAGGCGGACGTGCACCCGACCTTCACGGCCTTCGATGCCGAGCTCGACACCTCCTCGGTCTCGGGCACCTTGGACAACATTCCGTTCACGTCCGGAACGACGGTGTCCTCCGAAGGCTTCCACGTCCTACGCGTCACGGCGGCGACCTTGGGCGGCCACGTAGCCAATTCCTCGGCCACCTTCACCCTCGACAAGACCCCGCCTCAAATCGTCCTCAGCGGCATCGAAGACGGGGCGACCATCGTGAGCACCTCTCCGATCTCCGCCTCCGCGCTGATCACCGACCTGAACCCGGGCACCACGACCATGGTCCTCAACAACGCCCTGCTCGCGACCTCGGTTCCATACATCAACGGCGACCCGATCTCGCGCAACGGCAGCTACACCTTGGTCGCCACGGCGACCGACCGCGCGGGCAACGTCTCCACCTCCACGCTCTCCTTCCAGCTCGAGATCGGGCCCATCGCGCCGAAGAACTTCGCGATCACGATCCAGGGCTCGGCGCATCTCTCCTGGACGGCGCCTGAACCCGGCATCGCCGGCTACCGAATCTACCGAGACGACGTCCGCATCAGCGCCAGCCTGTTCAACGGCACCTTCTTCGAGGACTCGGGCTTCGACGGGGGGGCGCACATCTACGACGTCTCGGCGGTCGACCTGGCTGGCGTCGAGGGGCCCCGCGCTCGCACGCCGGTGCCGGCGGCGACCCTCGGGCTCAAGGACGTCGTTCTTACCCGCGGCTTCTTCGACACGATCAACGTCACGCTCTCCAACAACACCACGAACAACATCGTCCTCGTCGCCGCCGCCAGCACGCTCGATCTCCTCAACTCCGCGGGCTCGGTCGCGGCCACCTCCTCGCTGTACGCTCTCGCGGCGAGCTGGAATGAGACCGGCGTCGGCCAAGCCGTCGTCTCGGTACCGGCGAACCTCTCCAACACCGCCTTAATCCACGTGGCCCTTCCTCTCCAAAGCACGGCCTACCACGTCACCTTCGTGGGTGACTTCCCGGTCGCGGTGCGGGATCCCGCTCAGCCGCTCCTTGAGGTGTTCCCGGGGACCTTGGTCCTGGGCACGCAGTCCCCGGTCCAAGTCCGCCTCTACAACCGCGGCTCCGCTCCGCTTGACGTGATCACGGCGCAGATCGCCAACTCGACCGTCGCTTCCGTAAACGACGTCACGGTTCAGTTGCGCACGCCGGAGGGCACCGTCCTCGGCTCCGGCGGCATCGCGCAGAACCACAACGGCGCGCAGTCGGCCTTCGTGTCCGGCCGTCAGATTTACTTCGTCACGGTTCCGGCGGGGGGAAGCACGCTCTTCGACCCAGTGCGCGTCGTCGTTCCCAACACGGCGACAGGAAACCTCTCCGTTGCGGCCTTCGTGAGCACGCCTTCCTACAACGTCGCGGGGGCATCCATCCTCGGATCGCGCAGCTATTCGAGCTCGCAGGCGCAGGCGACCGTCTCCCAGGTCCCGTATGTGGCCACCGTTCATCCCGACGTCCCGGTCTACGATCAGGGCGCGGTCATCGGCCTTTCGGGACAGGCTCTGGATATTTCCGACAACTCGCCCGTTCCCAACAGCCGCGTCCAGGTCCACATCGTCTCCAACGGCTTCGACCGGCACGTGGACGCGGTCACCGACAGCAGCGGCGCCTATCACGCCCTCTTCTTCCCGTCTCCTTCCGAGGCGGGCGTGTACTCGCTGTACGCGGCCCATCCGGACGTGGTCACGCACGCGGCCTCCTCCTCCTTCACCATCGTGGGCTTCACGTACGAGTTCTCGAGCTTCAGCGCCTCGCTGGCGCAAAACAGCTCATTGCCGTTCTCCTTCAAGCTCACCAATATCGGTGCCGTACCGCTCACGGGCCTGCAGATCAGCACGATCTCCCTCATCAACGGGTCGGGGCTGGTGCTGTCGCTCGACACCGCGACCCTTCCTTCCTCCTTGGCGGCCGGCGAGGCCACGATGCTTAAGCTCACGGTCGCGGCGACGCCCTCCGCTTCGAGCGGCACCTTCCAGTTCGCGTTGGCCGAGGCTCACAGGTTCACGCGCAGCATCCCGGTCACGGTTACTGTCTTCCCGGCTCAGGTGATCCCGAAGCTCACTCCTCAGCAGTTCTCGATCGGCATGCTGGGCGGGGACAGCCGCGTGGTCTCCATCAACGTGCAGAACATCGGCTTCGACACCTGGCGGGGGGTGACTGTCACTTCGCCGGAGCTCTCTTGGGTGACGGTCCAGGGCTCGGGAGAGTTGGGCGATATTCCGCCCCGCGGCTTTGCGACGTTCGCGCTTGATGTTAAGCCGCCGCTAAACCTTTCCAACGGGACTTATGCGTCTACGCCGCTTCTACAGCTCACGTCTTTGAACACGCCGCCGGTTCCGCTCATTTCCGCGATCGCCATCACCTCACGCCGCAAGGGCGATGCGGTGTTTAGCGTCATCAACGCGGACAAGCCGCGCTCGAATACTGGGCAGGGAGTGCCGATCCCTGCGGCGGTGGCCACCATGGTGAGCCTCGATGTCGAGACCCTCAGCTTCAAGGCGACGGCGGACGCAAACGGGCTCGCCACCATTCCGCAGGTGCCGGCGGGCAAGTACGCGTGGCATGTGGACGCGCAGGGGTTCCAGACCAAGTCGGGGAACGTGACGGTGGAGCCGGGGCTGACGCAGTCGGTCGAGGTGGTACTGCCGACGAGCGTCGTCAGCTACGAGTGGAAGGTGACGCCGACGCGTATTCAGGATAAGTACGACATCGTGCTGGATCTGACGTTTAAGACGGATGTGCCGGCGCCGATCGTTATTATGGATCCGCCGTTGCTCAATCTTCAGATGGCGGGTGGAGAGACGACGCTGACGCAGTTTACGCTGACGAATAAGGGGCTCGTGGCGGCGCTTGATGTGAAGATCGATTTCAGCGGGGACGATGCGATTGTGGTGGATGTTCCGGTTAACAACATACCGCGGCTGGAGCCGGGGCAGACGGTTACGGTGCCGGCGAAGATTACTTTGAAGCACGCGAGCTGCCATGGGGCTGATGCAAAGGTGAGTGAGCATGACGTTTGCCCGGCGGGGATTGATATTGGGCGGCTCTTTCCTGGCACGAAGCTGACGGCGGGTGATGGGTGTGGTGGTGGGGGTGTTTCTTCGAGTGGCGGTGGTGGTGGGGGTGGTGGAGCCGGCGGGCCGGTTGATGGTGGGTTTATTGATTCAGGTGGGTTTACGGGGCTTGTTGGATTAGTTTGTGCCTCGGGCTCTGGCGAGGGTGGTGGCGGAGGCGGAGGAGGCGGTGGAGGTGGGGGAGGTGGAGGAGGTGGTGGCGGCGGCGATGGTCCTCAGACCTGTGGAGCTCGGTGCAATCAAGCTCCGAATCCGCCGTCGCATCCCCCCGTTGTGCCGAAGCCGCCGTTGCCGCCGATGAACGGACCGAAGCCGCCTCTTCCAAAGCCTCCATTCTGTAAAAATCTTGCTGACGGCCCTATTTTCGCTCAGAATTACGCTTCCCCGGCGCTGGACGCGACCGCGAGTTTCAATGCCGATGAGCAGGAGGATGGTCCTCTCGGATTCGGATGGTTCAGTGAGATGCAACAGTCGATACAGGCACGCCCGGGCGGGGCTATGATGACTGTTGATGGTAACGGCGATCAGTTGATTTACACGCCATTAAATAACCCTCCCGACGGCTACACTGCTTTCTACGCACAACCGATCAATACGCGCGTGGTAATGCAAGGATTGGACGTTTCAAACGGTATACCGAACACGCTCGTTTTGACTTATCCAGACGGAAGTTCGATCAGGCACCCTCGGTTTGCCGGAAACATATATCTTCCAGCAGTGCTCACCGACCGCAACGGTAATGTCATTACTTTCGAGCGTGAATCGTCAGGCAGACTTCTTGCGATGCGAGATTCGCACAACCGAACCATCTCGTATACCTACAATGGGGCGGGCAAAGTCACGGCTATGAGCGATCATGCGGGCCGCAGCATGAATCTTGCCTATGATGGCGTCGGAAATAGGATTAGCGCTACGGATGTCAACGGCGATCAGACTGAATATCAATATAACGCCTTTCATAGCCCCACTCAAATCACTTATCCGAATGGGGGACATACCGTTAATACATATCGTACTGACGGGCGTCTTGCAACTACGTCCGCTGACAATAATGCGAACAAAGTAACTTACGGCTATGATGACGACAACAACAGAATCACGCTTACTGATGCCTTCAACAAAGTAACGAGCTACGACTGGATTACGAATAGCGGAATGCGTCGTGTTTCAAAGATTCAAGACCCCCTAGGCGGAGTTACCGCCTATGGATACGATGCGGATCTTCGCCCCACAAGCCGGACCGATGCGTTAGGGCGAACGACCTCTTACAGGTACGACTCGAATAGCAATATCGTGGCCGTTGTTGATCCCCAGAACCAAGTAATGCAGGCAGTCTATGGCGGCAAATTCAATCAATTGCTTAGTGAAACCGATCCGAAAGGAAATAAGACCAGCTATTTTTATGATGCGAAGGGCAATCTAATTCAAACAAGAGATGCGGCGGGGAACTATACGACCACCAGTTTCGATAAACATGGGCATCCCATCCTGGTTAAAGATGCTGCTGGCAATATTAACCAAGTCAATTACAACGGCAACGGCGCGCCCATTGCCATGGTGAATCCTTTCGGGCGAACGATAAGCATGTCGCGCGACAGCCTGAATCGACTTACGCGTATAACTGATCCAAGCGATAACAAGACTGATTTTACTTATGACGCAGATGGAAACATGCTGCAAGTCAAAGATGCGCTCAACGGAATCACTTCATTTGGGTATGTCTCGGGACGCGATACGCGCCAGTTGCAGACCGTGACGGATGCAAAAAACCATGCGACCACCTTCAATCACGATATTGTTGGAAGACAAACCGGCGTAGTGAATGCGCTGGGACAAGCAACCTCGATTAATTATGACGCTAAGAGCCGTCCGACTAGCACAACGACACGCAACAACCGCACGATAAGCTTTTCATACGATAATCTCGACAGGCTCACGTTGCTTTCCATGCCGGAGGGAGATATCGGCATGCAGTACGACGCTGTGGGCAAGCTGACTGCCGCTAGTGGATACAATGGCTCGGCACTCTCCCTGACCTACGATTCCCTCGATCGGCTTACGCAGGTTATCCAGACATTGAACAATGCGCATAGCGTTGCTATCGGATACGCTTATGATGCGAATGGAAATCGCACTGCGATGACTACTCCGTGGGGCAATTTCAGCTATACCTACGACTCAATGGATCGACTTAAGAGCATCACCAATCCCCAAGGCCAGACCGTGTCCTTTGATTACGATGCTTTAGGCCAGCGGACGCAGATGCTATATCCGAACGGCACGAGGACGCTGTATGAGTATGATAAGGCCGGACAAATCGTTCAAATCTTGCATGAAAAGGTTCAAAATCACGCGGCGATTGCATTCGCGAATTGCGTTTACGACCAGGTTGGAAATCGTGCGAGCATTACGGATTTGACGGGGAATCACGGATATACCTATGACGTGCTTGGTCGATTGACTTCGGCGGCCCACCCTAGCCAGTCTGCTCTTCCCATCGAATCGGAATCTTTCGCCTACGATGCAGTCGGGAATCGCACTGTAGACGCTGAAAGAGACGGTTACTCTTACGATAGCGCGAACCGAATAATTTCGGATTCAAGCTATACGTACACGAGCGACGCGAACGGGAACATGACGTCGCGAACCGATCGCGCAACTGGCTTAACAACTACGTATGTCTATGACACCTTGAACCGCCTAGTCTCTATCGTCGGTTCGACCTCGACTCTCGCAACATATAAATACGATACGGCGGGCAATCGCATAGAAAAAAATATTAGTGGGGTTGTGACGCGTTACGTATACGATGGGACCAAGATTCTTGCCATTTTAGACGGCAACAACGATCTGCTGGCGCTGTTTACGCACGGCCCCAATATCGACTCGCCCTTGATCATGAGGCGGGGGACGGTTGACTACTATTACCACCTCGATGGCATTGGCAGCGTTGCTGCCCTCACCGATCATTTTGGAGACATGGTCGAGAGCTACGAATATGAAGTGTTTGGACGCGCCATTGTTAAGGATGCTCTCGGAGGCTTGCATAGGGTATCTACCGTGGACAATCCATTTTCTTTCACAGCTCGCGAATTCGATCCCGAGAGCAACATGTATTTCTACCGTGCTCGTTATTATGACCCGGACTTGGGCCGATTTATACAGGAGGATCCTCTCGGCATCATTGGCGGTGACGTAAATGCATTCGCATATGTTGAAAATAATCCTCTTTCGTACGTGGATCCCATGGGACTTTCTGCCTGGGACTACTCGGGAATAGCACTCCAAGTCGGCGTGGATTATTCCATGGGAATTGCCGATTCCGTTTCGTTCGGCCTTGGATCAACCGCCCGCAATTATCTAGGGATTGGCGGCGTCAATGAGCATTCTCCTGCGTATTACGCTGGCGTCGGCACGAGCTTTGCATACAGTTTCGGACGAGCATTCTATGCGGGCTCCGCCGCGCTGATTCCTGTTATGGGCAGGACAATGACTGCCGCAGAGGCTGTGGCATTCCGCAATGAGCTCAAAGTCGTCTTCAGATTTGGGCTATCGCGGCAGGGAATGATGGAGATGGACTACGCGTGGACTAGATACGGCTCTCGTGAGGCTATTATCAAGGCGGCTGGGCGTACGAACAAATACTTCAATGCGCTGACCACTGGTCTTGTAGGCGCGCCGATTGTTGCTGCAAAGAAGAAACCGCAAAAGGGAGCTAATAATGACTGCCCCTAACAATTCGACGATCGAAGTTCTCGACTTCTACGACGATGGCCATCGTTATCGTGTCGAGCGCGCAGGCGACTCTATAAGGCATACACATTTAAAAAATACAGACAAGTTTAATCCTCAGGGACTCGGTGCGATGGTTCGTGTTGATTTGTCTGGGGCTAGAGAATTTGTAGCTGTGTATCTTGCTGATGGGCGAATGAAAGGTCTTTTTGGAAAATTGGAATTAGATCTGGAAGATGGGAGCACTCGGTACGAGTGGTCGGATGCGTGGAGACTGGTCTGGAAGGCGGCTGTTATTCGGGATGCGCAGCGCATTTTCAAGGCGACGTATTGGATGCCAGTATCTGGCGATGAGTTCGCTCGGGTGGACTTTCTAAGGCACATTTATCGAGAAGTTCTTCAGTCTTCGCAGAGCGTCGCAGGATTTAAGAAAGTTTGGGCTGGGGCGCGACCCTAGTGCTGAATATTGTGCTGCTCTATAGTTCTTTGGAAGACACTCAGCGTCAATATGCGGAGTGCTGAATGAATCAGAAGATACAGCTCAATAAGATGAAAATACTACTAACACTGTTCATCGGAATCACTGGAACGACCGCGCAAGCGGCCACGCCCCGCATCCCCGCCGACGATCTGCGCCGCCTGCAACTCGCCGAACCCGCCCTCGTCCTCGTCGACGTCCGCGACGCCCGCGCCTTCGCCGCCGGCCACATCCAAGGCGCCCGCAACGTCCCCGCCCCCGACATCCTCTCCGCCAACCTGCCCCAGACCGGCCCCGTCGTCGTCTACTGCGGCGAAGACCCCTGCCCCCTGACCACCGGCGCCGCCGAAAAGCTCACCAGCTACGGCTACAAAGACGTCTCAATCTTGGAAGGGGGCTTCGGCGCCTGGCTCGCGAAAAAATACCCCGCCGAAATCTCGCACGCTCAAGCCGCCTCCCACACCCGCGAAGAAAAGACCGATAAGGTTCGCCAATTAATCGAAGCCGGCGAGGCCGTCACCCTCGATCTACGTAGCCCCAAGCAGTTCGCCCTCGGCCATCTCCCCGGCGCCCGGAGCGTGCCTTTAGAGGAGCTCGACCAAGCGATCGCCTGGCTGCCCAAGGATAAGGAGATCGTGGTCTACGACGTGACCTCCGCGCGGAGCAAGCAGGCCGTGCGCAAGCTGACCACGAGCGGATTTAAGGTGACGGAGCTGTCCGGCGGCGTGGCCGGCTGGGTCCGGAAAGGATTACCGCTCGAAATAAAATAATGAGGAAGGGCTTCTTCGCCGGCGCCGTCCTGTTGGCTCTCGCGGGCTACTGCTACGCGCAGAGCAACACGCTCTGCGCCGTGGTGAAGCTCCAGATCCTGCAGACCGCGACCTTCGAGCGCGAAGGCTTCGACGCCCAACTGATCGTGAGCAATAACCTGCCCACGACGCCCCTGACCAACTTGAAGGTGCAGATCTCGATCAAGAACTCCAACGGCGACCCGGTCGACAACCTGTTCTTCGTGAAGGTGACGACGTTGACCAACACCAACGCCGTGGACGGCACCGGCGTGGTGCAATCATCCAGCACAGCCCAGATCAACTGGCTGATCATCCCGTCGTCGGGTACCGGCGGCGTGAACCCTGCCGGCCAGCGCTTCGCCGTGAAGGCCGCGATCACCGGCATGTCCGGCACGGACCCGCAAGGCATCACGACGTTTGATGAGTTCATCACCGTGCACCCCCAGCCCGTCCTGCGCCTGGAATACGTGCTCCCGTACGAGGTGTTCGGCGACGAGCCCCTGACCGACGATTTGGAGGGAATCGAGCCCTTCCCGCTCGGCGTGCGCGTGACCAATATCGGCCACGGGACGGCGGGGGACTTTAAGATCGACTCGGCTCAGCCCAAGATCATCGACAACAAGCAGAGCCTGCCCATCGACTTCAAGCTGTTGGGCAGCGTGGTGTCCGGCAAGACCGTGCCCAACACGCTCCAGATCCCGTTCGGCGACATCGGCCCCGCCGGGGTGGGCCAGGCGTACTGGCTCATGTCCACGAGCCTGTCGGGGCGGTTCATCGAGTTCAAATCGTCTTTCACGCACGCCGCCAGCCTCGGCGGCGACCTCACTTCCCTAATACAGGACATCCGCACCTACACCTTGCTCCACGACGTGATGGTGACCTTGCCCGGGAGAGACCGCGTGCCGGACTTCCTGGTCAACGCGACCACCGACCGGAACACGATGCAGTCCTTGCTCGACACCGGCGAGCAGGCCCCGGCCGAGTTGCTGCTCGAGTCCGACCAGGTCGAGCCCCTGCCCGTGATCGAGGTGCCGGCGGACTTGACCGGGACGCTTGGCGGGACCGACGCCAGCCTCAGCTTCGTGTTCACGGAGAATGTGAGCAGCAACATCTGGGTGCACTCGTCGGTGCCCTTCCCGTACGGGAAGGGCGCGAACATCACCTCCGCGCGACGTTCGGACGGGAAGGTCCTCGCCCTCAACAATGTCTGGATCTCGAAGCACTTCCGCAAAGGCGACCTGAAGACGCTCTATCGTTTAAATCTTCTGGACCTGACCGGCCAGACGACGGCGTACACCGTGCAGTTCAGCCCGCTCGGACTTGATCTGCCGCCGGCGCGGGTGACGGACCTGGTGGCGACGACGGGGGCGGGCAGCGGATCGATGTCTTTGACTTGGACGGCGCCCGGCGAGGACCAGACGTTCGGACGGATCACGGGCGGGAAGTACTTGGTGCAGGCGGATATCTCGACTTCGCCGGTGTTCTCGCCGTCGGCCTCGCAGGTGCGCCTGGGCACTTCCACCTTGCCGGGGAATGCGGAGAGCCTGTTCGTAGGGAATTTTATCGGGAATGCGACCAACTACGTTCGGCTTTGGACCCAGGACACGGGCGGCAACACGTCGGAGATCTCGAACGGCGCGACGGTTTACACGTTGCCGTATCCGCCCAAGGACATCGTCTTCAGCGCGATCACCTCGACGTCGGTCCTGGCCACCTGGCAGATCGGCAATAACCGGTTGCCGATCGGCTACCGGGTGTCGGCGAGCGACGCCTACGGCGGAACGCTCCTGTCGTCCTCGCCGGTGCAGGACTCGTTCACGCGGTCGTTTAATTTCGGAGGTTTGTCGCCGAACGCGACGGTCTACTTCACGGGCGTGGGCCTGAACACGGACACCTTAGTCGCCTCGCCGGTCGCCAATCTCGGATCGACCGTGACCTACGCGGCGGCGCCGGCGGCGGCGCCGTTTGTCGCCGCGACGACCTCGAGCGTGACGACGGGGTGGGGACTCGGCGGAAACCCCGCGGACACAGAATTCTACGCGGAGTTGTCCACGTCGGCGGATCACTTCCCGGTGCTTCAGGCAGGCGGCTGGGTCCGCGCGACGGAGACGAACTTCGCGGGCTTGTCGGCGCAGACGTACTACTACGCCCGGGTCAAGGCGCGTAACCGTTCGCTCGTGGAAACGGCGTATACCGAGCTCGGATCGACGAGGACCTTGGGCGGGTCCGTCCTGCCCGCCGTGACCGTGGCCTCGATCACGCCTTCTTCCGCGACGACCGGCGCGACCGTCACGGCCGCCGTCGTCGGGACCGGCTTCGACGCCAGCGCCTCGCTGTCGCTGAAGCTCCCCGACGCGAGCCAAGGCGTCTGGAGCTCGACTTCATCCCTGGCGCAGGGCCGCGTCTCGCCCGCCGCCGCGCGCCTGCGGGACGGACGCGTGATCGTCGCGGGCGGCTTCTACGAGCCCGTGACCTCCCTGGCGACGGTCGAGCTCTTCAACCCCGCGTCGGGTTCCTGGAGCGCCGCCGCGCCGATGGCGACGGCGCGCTACGACCTGGCGCTCGCCGTGCTCAAGGACGGCCGCGTGCTGGCCGCCGGCGGGCGTACGAACACGAATAATTCCAACCCCCAGGACGTCGCCACGGCCGAGATCTACGACCCCGTCGCCAACGCCTGGTCGTCCGCCGGCACGATGGCCGCGACGCGCGACGGCGGCCACGCCGCCGTGCTGGCCGACGGTCGCGTGATGGTCTACGGCGGTACTTCTTTTAATAACGGTAACGGCACCGAGCTGACCGCGACCGAGATCTACGATCCCGTCGCCAATACGTGGAGCGCCGGGCCGAGCCTGGCCGGCGGCCACGGAGGGGGGGCGGTCCTGACCTTACCCGGCG
>JAOXYD010113996.1:0-25108 GCA_028565735.1 Pinacopodium congolense
TCATGGTGTGAAAGTACTCAAGAAGTATGGCATGCATTAGAGAAAATATATCAAGACAAGGAAGAGGAAAGCGAACACGAAGACGTAGCCTTCCTATGCTTTGTGGATGATGAGGTACGTACTTGCACAACGCTCTATAATGATGTTCCGTCATGTTCTAAATCCTATGATAACAATGATTAATATGATGTAGAATACACTTATGAAGAGATATTAGAGCATATAGAAGAATTAACTAGGAGGTATACTAAAACCTTGAAATTGCTTAATGGTTGTAAACTAGAAAATGAAACACTTAGGAAAGAAGTTAAATCAAAGAATGATATTGTTTATAAGATGTAAAAATTGGTAGAAGAAAATAGTTTGTTGAAGAAATAATTGGAATTAAAATGTAATGTTATTCATGACGATCTAGTAAAAGAAAATGCATCTCTTAGAATGTAGATAGATTCCCTTAAGGATTCACTTGCTAAATTCACTAAAGGAAATGAAAATTTGAAAAACATGTTGAATGGTTAAAAAGTTGTAAATGATAGACATGGTTTTAGGTTATGTGAGTGATAATGGTCATTCTTCAAATATGACCAAACTTGTTAAAGGTAAGAACTTAGAAGAAGAAGAACCTAAGTCATCCATTAAAAATATTTCTAGGACTTCATCACCTCACTCTCATCAGAGAAAGAATTATGATGTATTTTTGCATGCATCATAACCATCACATAGAAAGAATGTGAATCTGCCAAAAAATAAACATAATTTCTTTGTTAATGCACATGATAAAAATAATGCTTATAAGAATTCTACTTCATATGCACCTTATGATCCTATATATGCATTTATAAATGTTTATAGTACTTATCGTATGCCTTAAAATGCATCTCGTGTAGATTCTAGACAAGATTTTCATCAAAGAAAAATGTTTACATCTAAACATACATATAGGAACAATTTAAGACCTTGTGATACATTTAGAAGTTTCAATGGATCTAGACTAAGGTATGGTCATAAGAGTATATATACACCATTAACTTGTCATTATTATAGTTGTTTTGTACATGTTCAACAATTATATTATGATCGTTTAAATGTGAATGTTTTGACGAATTGATGCGAAAGGTATAAATCTAACCATCAAGGACCTAAGATGATATAGGTGCCAAAATTCCGTTAAATATTTGTTTTGTAGTTACCTTCAATAACTAATTTTGTAGTTACCTTCAAGAACTAAAAAGAAATTACCAACATTGATAAACCAAGGATGTAAAAAAAACAAGTAGTAAAGTTGGTGATAAATTATAAAAAGGGAGGTACGTCTTGAATCCACATTAATAAATTACATAATTGTTACTTAGACAATTAATTTCCTGAAAATAAAATTGATTTTAAATACTTTGGATGGATGTCTTATTTACGTACTGTGGACTATCGGTCGATCGATATGATTGGTTTGGCTGCTCGAATGTGTTTGTGCAGGTATATCAGTTGACTGATATAAGTTTTTCGGCCGACCGAATGTGATGCGTAGGTACATCGATCAATTGATATCAGTTGTTCGGTCGACCGGATGATCGAAATTTTGCAATTTTAATTTAATCTGCTATCGGTGAATTCTTTTATATTTCTTGTTTATGTGTTGTACAATGATGATTATCAGTCGATTAATAGGAATAGATCGACTGATCGAAATTTAATTGGTCGACTGATATATGTTGTGTGGTCGATCGAATTATTGAAGTTTTGTGTTTTTTAATTCTTTCTCTTGTGCTATGCATATATCTGTATATGATATTTTTAAAGGTTGTACATGTTAAAGACCTTATAAATGGCTCCTTTAGTTTGTATTCACTGTAGAGCCTTCTTAATCGTCATTTTTATGCTTAAATTCTTGATGTTTTGTGTCTTAATAAATGTCTTAATATGTTTCTTAAATGTTTCGATGTTTTAGGGATTATATATTGGTTTTTTCATATAAAAGTATGATTAAAGCTTTTTGAGAATATTTATGATAATCATGTCTTTCGAAAATTTCCTATCTCTCTCATATATGTTAAAATTTTACATTTACTTATTTTTAAGAAAAATTGTTTT
Organism: Pinacopodium congolense; assembly: GCA_028565735.1. Classification (NCBI taxonomy): domain Eukaryota; kingdom Viridiplantae; phylum Streptophyta; class Magnoliopsida; order Malpighiales; family Erythroxylaceae; genus Pinacopodium; species Pinacopodium congolense. The sequence goes on from JAOXYD010113996.1 coordinate 2,089, forward strand.
ATTGAGGAGAGCTTGAAAGTTTTGAGGATTTTGTTTTACAAAATTATCAAAATTTTTAAGGATTTTGTTTTACAAAATTATCTACTAAAAAGGTTTTATGTCTTTAATAAATTGCCTCTATACGTTAGTTTAAGCAATTTTTTTTGAGGACATTAGTATATTTAAAGGCATTTGAAAAGTCCTAATGTTTTGATAGAAAATGTCTCATACACTAAAGTTTTAAATCTAGCCTTCATGGATTTTATATTAAGTGCTCCTATAGTAGGTTTTAAATAATTCATGACATAAATTTTAGAAAATTTCATGACATTATTTTGAGAATGACATTAAAAAATGGAGAATGTGTCAATATTAATGATGTTTGAACCTTTGAAATGGATTATTGAAATTTGATACTTTAATCGTATATGCTTGAAACTTTTGGTTTTAAAGCATTATCCTTGTATTGAGAGGGAGCATGGAACTTCATTTCAATTACATAATTGAGTTTATTTCTTCCATGAGGCTTTTAAAAGTCAAGCATGAATGCATTTATAGTTAAATGATTTGATATGATTCTTCTCATGCATTTTTGTGTTTTGCATTAAAAGTTTGATTTATTGAAAAACTAGATTGCATGGATCTAGAGGGAGTCATTGATAGAGTTTTTTGATTAGTTAAGACTCTTAAGATATTTTTTAATATTTTATGTCAAGTATAAAGTAACTTTAATTAGTATCTTAAACTTGTTTGTATCTTAATGTTGTGATAAAAATTGATTTTTGGGAGTATCCCTTTTTTTAATGAAAATTGTAGTGTTATTAGTATTTATTGATGATGCGTTACATCCTTTGTTTATTTTAGATGATATTAACAATTGGTATTGTGGTAGTTGTTTTGATGAAATTGATCAGTATCATTGATTGGCTTGTGTTATTTCTATTATGATTGGAATTAATAAGTTGTTTTTCAACAACTTATGATGTTTGTAAACAAGTGGTTTCTTATTTTAAAAAATAAGTTTCTAAAGATAAGAACAATTGATATCAAAGTTTTTTATTTTTCAAAAATTGGTATCAAGTTTTTGTCATCTAGCATTTCGTATCATGTTTTTCAATAATTGGGATAGATGAGCTCTTTTTTTTTCTGTATATTTGGTTTCAAGTGTGTGATTTTTCAGTTTAATCACTTCTTAACAACATTCAAAATTTATGTTGATGATCATTTGATTGTAGACCTTTTAAATGAGATTTGTTTGCTTTTGTCCCTCTTTTGAATATGTGTGTTATGATACCTTGGTATATTTTATTAAGTGGGAGCATTGGTTTGCAATATATGTTTAAGAGAGGATTAGTGCATCCTATTTGTATGCTCAGTGCTTGCTGGTATCAAACTTTTATAAAAATGGGGAGGATGGTAGATGTTCTATGTATTTGTGACTAATTTTATATTCATATTCAACTTTTACACCTTTTTGTAATTGGTTGTATACTTTTTTAATGATTACAAAAAGGGGGAGAATGATAGAAATGATGTTAGAAAGGAATAGAAAGGAGTCACATGTTTTGGGATGTTTGTATGTTTGAGTGATTTGATTTATGTGTTACATGCTTCTAATATCACATGGTTTTGTCATCATAAAAAAGGGGGAGATTGTTGAACCAAGGGTTGGTTCCACCTTTGTTTTGATGATGATAAAGTGTTTCTACTAATATTTTTATAGAGTTTGCTGTGTTTGTTTAGTATTTAGAGTGTATGTGATAAATAAGTAATTAAATTGATAATTCAGTGAAATCTATATGACTTATGTAAGTCATAGAATAATGTTTTAGAGAAATTTTATATAAATTGAAGTTTTATGAATTGATTAAGTATGTAGATAAAATGAATGGAATTGTTTAGATTATTGTGTTAAGGAAATTTGGTAAACTGGATGAATTGATTATGTTAACTTTGTATAATTATGTAAAATGTGTTAAGATTTGATTAATCTTGTTTTGTTTGTATTAAAATATGTTGAATTAGGTTAAGAACTAAATGGGATTGGTTTTGCTTGGATTGATTAATGTCTGTATAAAGTTTGGAAGAGAGATTGTTGAACAAGCTTAGTTAAACTCTAAAATTTGTATAGCTAAATTGGGAAAGGAATTAAGTATACCTTTAGAGCTCTAAATTCTATGAAATGTTATAGGCTATTAGAAATATGTGTCAAAAAGCTATCCAAAAAATTTCACATCAATTGGATGAAGAATGAAGAAGATATGGTGAAAACATCATGGTAGTACATGCATCAGTCAATTGAATGAGTTTGTGCAAGACATTGGTTGACCGAATGAGACCATCGATTGACCGAATGACCATCTATCAATCGAATGAGTTTATTCAGTTGATCAAACATGAAGAACATGCTCAAAATGCTAAAGAGGAAGTAAGAGCCAAACTAAGGCACCCTTAACAAAAGGGAAGCATTAGAGGGTACATGAAGGAATTCTCGGAAGTGCTTTTAGAGATACTCAACTATCCCGACAAGGAACCTTTGTTTATCTTCAGAGATGGACTTTAGAATTGGGTGAAGATGGAGCTTCAACGTCATGGAGTCTAAGATCTTGCTACTACTATCTCCATGGTCGAGTCCCTTTTCGAGTTTAAGAAGACCGATAAGCCCAAGTTCAACAAAAACAAGGGTAATAAGGGGAAGAGTAGGGGAGACGGTCATCGTGCAAAAGAATACTTCCAAAAGCATTTCAAGTTTGAAAAGGGCAAGAGCATTGCAAAAAAAGACTAAGGTGAGTCTAAATTCACTCTTAAATACTACTTTTGTGAAGGTCCTTATAAAGTAAGAGATTGCCTAAGAAAGGCTAAACTTTCAACATTAGAGAAAGAGTGGGATGAGCAGCACTACGATGAAATAAGGATGGGATCATTAGGGAGGAGCAACACTATGACGAAATAAGGATAGGATCATTACAACTCTTGAATGTGATTAAGGCCAAGGTGGAGATACTCAAGTTCGAGAAGACGGGACAATTTTTTGTAGAAGTCAAGGTGGGTGACTAAGTGGTGAAGGCCTTAGTAGATATCGGTACTTCAAACAATTTAATTCATTTAGAAGAAGCCAAGCAATTGGGATCAAATACACTGAGGAGAAAAGGTGGCTTAAAGCATTGAATTCAAAGCCCTCATTCATTTTTGGGAGTGCCCGCGACGTTCAAGCAAGCCAAGGTGAGTGGGATGACCATATTAACCTTTTATTTGTTTTCATGGATAATTATCTTATAGTGCTTGGCAAGGAGTTCATGGATAGTATGAACGCAGTGCCTATTCCATTTGCAAACACAATGTACATCTTAGAGGAAGGCAACATTTGTATTGTGCCATTAGCACATGAGGCCTTAAAGCCAAGTCACTCTTAGCTATGCAACCTTCCAAAGGAGTAAAGAGGGCACAATTGATGTTTCTAATAGCTTTGAAGGAAGAAGGCGAATCTTCCTTATTGAAGGAGCTAATAAGAGGGATAGCTCAAGTCCTAAAAGAGTTCAAGGACATTATGCCATCCAAGCTACCGAAGAAACTTCCACCCAAGAGAGAGGTAGATCATAAGATTGAGTTAGTGCCCGATGCTGCCCCATCATCAACCATTCTACATCGAACGACGCCTCTCGAGCTTGAAGAATTAAGGAGGCAATTGAAGGAGTTACTAGATGCAAGATATATCCAACTATCAAAGGCTCCATATGGTGCACCTATACTATTTCAAAAGAAGCATGATAGATCGCATCGACTGTGTATTAATTACCAGGTGTTGAATAAGGTAATGATCAAGAACAAGCATCCAATCACACTTATTGCTGACCTGTTTGATAGGTTTGGAGATTCAAGATGGTTCACCAAGCTAGATTTGAGATTAAGATATTATCAAGTAAGGATTGTCGCGGGAGATCAATCAAAGACAACATATATGACGAGGTATGACTTATATGAGTTCTTAGTCATGCTCTTTGGATTAATGAATGCTCCTGTAACATTTTGTACCCTTATAAATCGTGTGTTTTATCCATTCTTAGATGAGTTTGTCGAAGTGTATTTGGATGATATAGTGATATATAACCATACCTTATAGGAGCATATGGAACATCTATGACAAGCCTTCTAAGTGTTAAGGGAGAACAAGTTATATGTGAAGCGAGAAGTGATCTTTTGACCAACCTGAAGTGATATTCTTTAGGCATATTGGTGGTGGAGGTAAGATATTGATGGATAAGTCTAAGGCGTAAGCAATCAAAGATTGGGAGCCATCAAGGAAGGTGATCGAGTTGCGATCATTCCTTGGTCTCATGGATTATTACCGAAGGTTCATCAAGGGATAATTTTCCATAGCCATACCTCTAATCGATCTCTTAAAGAAGAATCGATTGTGAGAATGAGACAAAAAGTGTCAAAAGGCATTTAAGACCTTAAAGCAAGCAATGATCGAGGAGCCTTTGTTAGCTCTTCTCGACCACACCAAAGCATATGAGGTACACACGGATGCTTCGAATTTTGCATTTGGTGGTGTCTTAATTCAGAAGGGACATCTAGTTGCCTTCAAAAGTTGCAAGTTAAATGATGCCAAGTGGCGATACACAATCCAAGAGAAGGAGATGACTACAGTGGTGCATTACTTAAAAAATTAGAGGCATTACTTGTTGGGGTCCAAGTGCGTGGTTAAGATCGACAATGTAGCAACCATCTACTTCCTCAACTAAAAGAAGCTCACACCGAAGCAAATAAGGTGGTAAACTTTCTTGGTGGTGTTTGAATTCGTGATGGAGTATAAGCTGGGATGAGTAAACCTTGTGGCAGATGCTCTTAGTAGGAAGGTGGAGTTAACAACCATCACTAGCCCAATTTTTCCTTTGGTGAATCACATCAAGGAAGGCATGAAGCACGACCCATAAGGTAGGAGTTTGATGGAGTTAGCAAGTCAAGGTAAGGGGCGCTGATTTTGGCTTCGAGATGAGGTGCTCATCATTAAGGGAGAACAAATCTATATGCCAAAGTATCAAGGGTTGAGGAGGGATATTGTCAAGGAGTTCCATGACTTAAAATGGGCAGGACTTCTTTGAGTTCATTACACATTAGCACTTATAGAACATGCTTATTATTGTCCTCAGATGTGGAAAGATGTGGAGATGTTCATGAAGACTTGTCTAGTATGCTAATAAGACAAAGTGGAGAACCATCAACTCACAAGTTTTCTTGAGTCATTGCCTATTTCGGAGAAGCCATGAGAAAGTATCTCCATGGATTTTATCACAAGCCTGCCGAAGTCTGAATGATGCAGTAACATTATGGTGGTAATTGATTGATTTAGCAAGTATGATGTATTCATTCCTATACCCACCAAGTTCACAGCTGAAAATGCTGCATACTTATTCTTTAAACATGTGGTGAAGTATTGGGATATACCGAAGTCTATTGTGAGAGATATAGATACATGCTTCACCGGTAGATTTTGGATGGAGTTATTCAAGATTATAGGGTTCGAGCTCAATTTCTCAATAAGCTTTTATCCATAGATTGATGGCTAGACCGAGAGGGTGAATTCCTTATTAGAGTTATACTTGAGGCATTATGTGAGTGCTAACCAGCATGATTGGGCTAAGTTGCTTGATATTGCCCAATTCTCTTATAATTTGTAAAGAAGAGAGTCGATAGGAGCAAACTCATTCGAGATTGCAATGGGCTAATAATTGATTACTCCACACACCTTTGTTGTAGGTTACAAGGGTCCAAGTCCTACCATATTCAAATTTTCTAAGAGGTGGCATGAGAAGTCCGACATAGTATGAGCTTACTTAGCTAAGGCCACTAAGAAGATGAAGAAGTGGGCCGATGCTAAGAGGAGACACTTGGAGTTTGAGTAAGGAGACATGGTGTTTGTAAAATTCCTTTCACATTAAATCCGATAGTTTGTAAAGGTGCATAAGGTGCTAATTTGATGTTATGAAGGCCCGTTTTTGGTGGAAAAATGGATAGGCAAGCTAGCCTACCGATTGAAGTTACCTTCGCACCTTGAAATGCATATAGTATTCTATGTGAGTCTTTTAAAGCCCTTTGAAGAGGACAAGGAGGGTCCTAGTAGGGGCGAGCGAAGAGAGGTCCAACTGCCATCACAACATTGCCCAACTATGAAGTCGATGAGATTTTAGCACATCGGGTCATTCTGAGGAGAGGTTCCTATATGAGCTATGTGGAGTATTTCATTAAGTGGAAGGGAACACCTAGTAGTGAGGAAGTTGGGAGCATGAGCTCACTTTATGGAATTACAAGTGGTACATCGAGGCATATAATGCGGACGCGATGAGGACATCGACAAATCGAGTATGGGATAATGTCATGCAATGTTTATTTTCCAATCGAATAGGATAACTTTGACTAGACTTCTTTAAAATTTTCTCCATTTGAATAGAGTTAGGTGGAAGACTCTAAACCCCACAATTAGTTCCTTGATTGGTTATTTGATTAGTAGAGTAATTAATGGGGTTAGGTTGAGTAGGTAGGGGTAGGTGGGAGATCTTTCTAGAGAATTAATGTACACCGTTAGATTAAAATGATCACCACCATCCGTTAAGGAGGTGGAGTACTATAAATAGGCCAGAGTACTATAAATAGGCCAGCCCTCTCATTTGTAAATCATCCCACATTTGAAGCATTTTCTCTCTTGTATAGCATCCTTGAGTAATAAGAAGTTATTTCCAATTTCTCCAAGGTTTTAGTGTTATTCTTGTCATTTTCTTATTTGCTTAGCTTCTACAAGGTGTTCGATCAAAGTATTCTTAAAAATTACTTAAGGGAAGGCTAAACTAGCATTCTAACCAAATGAAGCATTCTGAATCTAAAAAGTTTGCTAGTGTCACACGGTCTGTTATGAAAAAAAGACCAAACCCGTGATAATGAACATCAGTGGACTTTCATCCTTTGGCTTTCTAGTTTTCACAACCCTCGTAAACTTTCTTTCTTGGCACACACATTTCTCTCTCTACCAAGCATTCTGATCTCCTTCTCCTTGATTGATCACATTCCTAAATCGAAGGTACAATATAGCAAACTAACAAAAACATTCTTTCTTTAATTGAAGTTTAAGGTATTTCAGTGGAGCAAGTTTAATAAGATTAAGAATGAATATTCTACAAGCATTGCAACTAAACTAGTTAGTAAAAAATCTAAAGTTATTTATAGTGCATTTGGGTCTTAATGCATAAAATCGTTCTGATTTATTTTATTAAGCAAGATTGTGAGTATGAAAATGTTCATACTATATGGGAGATGCTGGGGAGGAACAAAATTCAAAATGTTGGAAAGAAGAAGATAAGGCCTTATTGGAATTTCTTTGAATGGGCTAGGTGCTATAGCATCTAATGAGAGTGGATGTTCTTTATTTAGATGGATGTAATTATTATTTGAGCTTACTTAGAGATCATTTGGTTTAGTTTTCTATTTTCATTTTTTGTTTTGTTTCTTTTGTGTTTTTATTGATTTTTGTGTGTTTTTCAGTTTATGCATTGTTGTTTTTAGTTTATGCTTTGTATTTGTATGTTTTTTTGTTTCTATATTTTTTTGATTTTTATGTTTAGAAAAACATTAGAAAAATAAAAACCCGAAACCTAATCAAACATCTACTTAGTTTATTCGTCAGCTGTAGTAAGCTGTAGTAATTATTTTTATTGTATTGTACATTTTAGTCTTTTTAACTATATTCTGGAACCTTTGTATATTAACTTCAACTGATTTACTTTAATTTTTGAAGGTGTTTTCGTTAATAGAAGATACAATTTACATATTCTCTAGTTTTAATGTTTGTTCCTGATATTAGAGACATGGTGATCAAGATCCAATTTTATTGATTCCTCTATTGGATTTATTTCTTGTCAACCCAAGCAATGTTAAATAGTTTGAGAGGCAAAAAAAATGGGCGATTTGACGGGAGAGGGGAGGTACAATCTAATAGTGATGAGAATCCATTAAATCTACATAGTTCATATCATCCAGGGATGATTTTAAGTACTAAACCATTGATTGGTTGTAATTATTTATCTTAGACCAGAGCCATGAAGATCACTTTATGAGTGAAGGTAAAGTTAAGGTTTATAAGTGGAAAATGTAAAAAACTAGCGGTGTTTTGGAGATTTTGATCAGTGATACAGAGTTGATTGTATGTGACATCTCGGATTTTAAACTCCATTTCAAAGGTTATTGTTGAAGCTTTCCTATACATGACATCGATGACTGATCTATGGAAAGAATTGGAGGAGCATTTTGGCAGATGTAATGGACCTCTTCTATATTAAATCAAAAAGGAAATTAGCTCAATATCTCAAGGTGAGTTGTCAATAGTGAATTATTTCACTAAATTGAAGCATCTATATGATGAATTGGCATGTTTAGCTAAGATTCCTCATTATACTTGTGGAGTAGCAAAATTAATGAATGATCTAGAGTCAAATGATAAGCTCGTGTAGTTTCTTATGAAACTGAATTAGGTATATGATGTGGTGAGGAATGAGATTCTGGTGATGGATCCCTTGCTAAGTGTGAATAAAGCCTATTCAATGGTTTTAGGAGTTGGGAAACAAAGGAGGATAATGTGAGTTTTACAAAAGGTATAAATAATGTTATGATAGTTAAAAATCAGATGGATCATAATAATAAATCTATAAGAAAGGGTGTCTTTGGAAAGCAAATAAACAAAGATGACTTATTCTGTGATTTTTGTAAAATTAGGAGGTATATAAAGGAGACTTATTTTAAAATACATGGTTATCTAGATTAGTTTAAATGGGAAAAGGACAAGAAGAGCATTAATGTGAATCAATCTTATGCAAACATGCTAGAATCTCCATTGAATAATGCCGAAAGTGTACTAGATTGAAAAACTGGTGTGACAAATATGATACAGCAAGGGATTAAAGCATATATCAAAGGCAAGGGTATGTTAGTAAAGGATGATGGGAATCAGATCAACTTTGTTCATTTTAAAGACTTTGCAGGTGGCTCTTCAACTCATAGCTATAGTTCTCTTGATTGATATAGGTGCATCTAATCACATGTATAATATCTTTATTTTTTTATTAAACCTGAAACTATTGAAAAATGCACACCTATTCATTTACTTGATGGTAGTATTAAGTATGTTGACTATGTAAGAGATGTCAGGCTTAGTTCCAAACTTATCCTTCTTTCTTCTTTGCATAAACCTTCATTCAATTATAATCTGTTGTTTGTGAATAAACTCATTGTTACTATTAATACCAAATTTTATTTATCCATCATTTTGTATTATATAGGACCTTGTGAATGATTGTTTTCTACCAATTGGAAAAGAGGTTGCACGATTATACATCTTAGACAAAAATTATTTTCATAATGACATTATACATCATTACTCAATTATGTTAGATAGGTATTCCAATAATCTAGTTCAATGCTGATTAGTTATATATGTTGATGTTTGGCATTAAAGATTGGGAGATATTTCTGATATTATACTCAAAAACTTGAATGATTTATCAAATACATTGAATATTTAGTTTTCTTTCTAAGCCTTATGATATTTCTCATATTTCAAAGCAAAACAAACTTATGTTTACACCTATTTGTATATAGTCACATGCTTGTTTTGAACTTGCGCATATGGATTTGTAGGGTCCTTACAATCATACTTCTATTAATGGAGCTCTCTACTTTCTTACTATTATAGATGACTTAAACAAGGCCACTTGGACTTTTTTGCTTAAATGCACAAGTCAAACCCTATCTATTATTTAAATTTTTTAAAACTTGTCAATACCCAATGTTAGGTTTCTACAAAGGTCATTAGAATTGATAATGGGACAACATTTACCAACCAAGATTGTCAAACCATTTTTTCTTCTTTAGGAATTTTACACTAGAAAACCTGTGTTTATACTCTATAACAAAATGGAGTAGTTAAGTGAAAACATAGGCACCTTTTAAATATAGCAAAAGCCTTCATGTTTCAGTCTGATTTACTTAAGAACTTTTGGGGTAATGCTATTCTTATTGCCACACATACCATCAATCGACTTCCAACAACAATTTTGCAATGGAAGTCACCTTATCACATTCTATATCAAAAAGATCCTAATTACCAGTTTATAAAAATCTTTGGCTACATGTGTTTTGCTACTAATACTCTTCTTCATAAAAGAAAATTTTGGTTCTAAAGCAATCAAATCCATTTTTATTGGATATGCTTTTGATCAAAAGGCTTACAAACTTTATCATCTTCAAACATATACAATATTTAGCTTTAAGGATGTTATCTTTTATGAAGATATATTTCGTTTCAAATCGCAACCAAATATAATTCCACAACCATCTTTACTTGTTCCATTTCTTAATGATGTTTCTTCTTCTTCTCTTATCATTCATCTTGCTTCAACTAACCAGCCTTTTCCACATGTTTTCAATTATAATGTCCCTGTTGATTTTGAAACTTCTTCCATTCTTCCTGCATATAGAAAAGGTAATAGAATTCTTCACCTATCTATTTGGACGAATGATTTTGTATCTAATATTTAGTCTAAAATTACTTTTCTTACTGCTAATAATATACATAATTCATCCATATATAAACCTCTAACTTATCCTTGTCATCTTTCCCAAAATATAACATCTACAAACATGTCATTTCTTACTAATTTGTCAATTTTCAAGGAACCAACTTCCTATAATCAAGCTAAAACTAATCCAAATTAGATCAAAGTTATGGAACTTGAGCTGAAAGCTTTAGAAGATATTCATATGTGGGAATTAACTTAATTTCTAGATGGTAAAAGAGCTATTGGCTCTAAGTAGGTGTATAAGGTGAAATTAAAACCAAATGATATTATAAATAGATACAAAGCCATGTTATGGCTATAGGGTATCATTAAATTGAGGGTGTTGATTTTATGGATAGCTTTTCCCCGGTTGCTAAAATGGTCACTATGAGCATTGTTTTAACCTTTGCAGTTGCCAATAACTGGCTTTTACACTTACTAGACATCAAATAATGCTTTCCTTTATAGCTACATTATCACAGAATTGTGTATGTTATCTCCTCAGGGTTATATTAAGGCTATCCCTACTAAGATCCAATATTATGGTTTCCACCAATCTCCTAATGATCTATGTTTGTTTATCAAACCTCAATAAGTTGATTACATTGCTTTAGTTTCTTATGTAGATGATGTTTTGATTATTGGATTTTCTAAAGTTGATATCTAATAGGTCAAGGATTTGTTGCATCAATAATTCACCATTAAGGAACTTGACATAACCATATACTTTTAGGTTTAGAACTAGTCAGGTCTTCTACTAGTCTTTATGTTTATCAATGGAAGTATGTTCATGATATTTTAACTGATACATGTTTGATTGGTTCAAAGGATGCTAAAACTTCATTGCCTAGAGATTTCAGGTTTGATGATGTAGATTCCCCTCCTCTTTTAGACCTGGATTAGTATCACAGGCTTATTAGTTGTCTATTATATCTTGGCTTCACGTTCCTAGATATCAACCATGCTACACAACAATTAAGTCAATTAATCTAGTCTCCTACTTAACAACATTGGTCAACAGCCCTTTATGTTCTTCGTTACTTGAAGTTGTCCCCTTTCAAGGGCTTGTTATTTCCCATGTAAAAAATTTACTCTTATTGCCTATTGTGATGTTGATTGGGCGTCATGTTCGTTTAGTCATCGTTATTTGACCAGCTATTGTATTTTTAAAGTAGTGTACTATTCTTTTGGAAGATAACAAAATAGGCCACTATCTCATGATCCTCCAATGAGGCCAAATATTGTAGTTTATTCTCCACAATTTGTGAGTTACGCTGGATTTCGTACATTTTACATTATTTTCACTTTAATGTACCTTTGCCTATTTTTCTTTGGTGTGATAATCACACTACCATTCATATTACCAAGAATCATGTTTTCCATGAATGGACCAAGCATTTAGAGATTGACTGTTATCTTGTTCGTGACTAGTATAAGTTGAGTTTTATTTAGCCTTAGTTTTTGTCTTCAAGCAGCAGTCAATTAATTGGTTGCTCCTACTTTTGGTCATCTTTTATCTAAGCTGGGCTTGTGTGACTGGCACCAAACTCCACTTTAATGGGGAGTTGTAGCATCTGATGACAATGATTATTTGTTACTTAGATGGATGTAGTTGTTATTTTAATTTACTTACTTTATTCGTCACCTGTAGGAAGTAGTAGTAATTATTTTTATTGTATTGGACATTTTAGTCCTTTCAGTTATATTTTAGAACTTTTGCATATTAACTTCTACTGAATTACTTTACTTTTTCTAGGGGTTTTCATTAAGAGCAGATACAGTTTAGATATTCTCTACTTTTGATATTTGTTCAGGTGCACCACATATTTCTATCATAGCTTTTGAGTGCTTAATTTCATAATTGGATGTACAATATTATCACTCCATTTAAAATGGACAATAATGAGGCTTGTAGTTTCTTTCTAAAAAAAATAAAAAACAAGGCTACTAGTTGACATTAAGATAAATCTTAGAAAGACTAGATTATGTTTCTTATTTCTCTTTTGTATGTAACATTGTCATCCCAATGAACCATCTCTCTTTTGTTAAACCCATTGGAATTAACTTTTGTTTTAACATTTTTATGCTATCTTATGTAACTATTTTTCATTATATTAATTTGCATATTTTCTTATTTGAATTTTACGACTAGACTACTGCTTATTTTTTTGGGAAATAATCATATACAATGAAGAAAAGTGCTTTCAGGAATGAAGACAGATATAGAGTTTTCTAGCATCATATGAATCACTAGAAAACTTCTTAAAATGCCTTATTTTTCTTCACATTTAAATTCTTTTCCTATATACTACATATTTTGAATTTAAGGCCCTAACACATGTGTTCATAAATCCAATTTGACTAAAAATTTGTAAGGTCATGATTATTTTATAAAAAATAATGTACTTTTCATTCTTTTTAGAAGCAATAGCATTTGCCTAATGAGAACATTATTTTAAGGCTTTGATAATTTGGCAGAGGAAGCAATTGAGGCCTGGTACAATTGCCTCCAGTGGGAGATGGCATAGAAACTCCTACATTTAGACATCTTTCTAGTTTGATGGAAGAGATTTTCTTTACAACTAGATTGTAATTCAATAGATAAGCTGGATAAGAAATCATTATGGTCAAATAGATTTCTAAAAAAGTGAATAACTCTCATTCAAGATATTTAAATTGAGCACCATAACCATAAATGAGGTCATTATATTGTAATTGTAATCTCACTTAACTGTTATAATTCATTACAATTACATTATCATTATTTATAATTATATTTATCTTATTAGTATTTATTGTAATACTCTTAAATTAGAATATAGCTAATTTGCAATTTAAATCTCTAATAAAAACTAATTTAGAGTTCAAAAATTTAATTCAATTGAAAAATTGAACTTAATATTTAAGCATGTAGTCAATTGGCTAATTAATCACAAAATTATTACTTTTTAAATAGAAATTATTACTCTTTTAAACTAGTATTTTTTATGAAAATATTTATCATTATTTTTTCTTTTAAGTAGCATTCATTAAGTTTTTTTTTTTACTTTTTAGAAATGAAAGTTTTGAAAAACAATATATTTCAAAATTAATATGATGAGATATTAATTAAATTATATCCATCTAAATTATGATTGTTAAATATGACATAGTACCTCAACAAAAACATCTTTATACTTAATTACTTACATGTAACCATCCAATCATTCATCTATGCCATGTTGAAATAATTGATTTACAATTGTAAGTTATGTGAGTGTCATTATGAATTGCACATAGGAGACTATGATAAATTGCATACTAAAGTGTGTCTTGATTCACGATAATAATTTATTGTTTGAGAAACACAATTCATACATTAACATAAACACTTACGATGACGTTAGTTTATAAGCATGAAACTTTAGTTATTTATACTTATTAAAAATCAAGAATTGTAAAATACCTTAAAGAGTCATAGACTGTAGGTTTGAAATGGTAGTGCAGTTCATATATATGTTATATTGTTTGAATGAAGTGGTGGTATGTTAAAATAAAGTGGTACTTTGTACGTATTAAGAAGTGGTATTATTTGCATTAAGAGATGGTATGTCACTCATAAAATGACGGTATGTTGTGTATTTAGTGGAGTTATGGTTGTATATTATGCATAAAGTGGTGGATTGTTAGGCATTTAATGGTAGTATGGCTTACTCTAAGTGATGGTATGGTGTTTATTAAGTAGTGGTATATTATACTCAAGGTTTATTGTTTATTAAGTTTTGGTATATTATGTACAAAGTTATTTTATGTATTGCATAAAGAGGTGGTATCCTATGTAGTGTGTGTGGTATATTAAGCATTTAATAGTGATATGTTTCCATAGTGGTGGTATGTTGTTGATTAAGTGGTAGTGTGGTTTAGATGTACCACATGAATGAAGGTGACATTTTAAGATAGGCCTATGCCTTAAGGAAATCATAAAAAATTAAAACACCGATTTGTAGATAAAAGGTAACCTAATCTAAGACAAACGGACATCTTAAGGAAGGAAAAAAGTTATGAATCAATAGAAATGGGGATATAACATGATCCTCACTAAGACATGGGCACACCTTAAGGAATGAAGTAATTATGAGCTAGTAGAATAGAGGGGGGGGGGGGGACAAAAACCACACATGCATATCTTAAGGAATAAACCAATTTTGAGTTAGTAAAATTTAAGGCAGAAGGCCACCCTTCCTAAGGCACGGTAATGCCTTATGCAACGAATAACTTTTAAGTCACTAAAAATGAAGGTAGAAGGTAATCCTTCCTAAGGTAGAGGCACATTTTAAGAAAGGAAAAAGTATTGAGTCAATAGAATTAAAGGTAGAAGGCGAACAATTCTAAGTTATAAGTATGTATTAAGGATAGAACCTAATATGAGTTAGTAAAACTAAAAAACTAAAGGCAAAAGGAGATTTTCCTTAAGGTATGGTCATGCCTTAAGAAAGAAACCAATTTTGAGTTAGAAGAATTGAATGTAAAAGGCGTTAGTAGAATTGAATGTAAAAGGTGATAATTGCTAACGCAAAAACACACTTTAAAGATGGAATATCTACTAAGTCAATAGGAGTAAAGGAAAAAGGTGACCCTCTTTATAATGTGAGCATGCCTTAAGGATGAAACCTACTATGAATCATCAGAACTAAAGGTAGAAGGTGTCCCTTTATAACGTATGAGCATGCCTTAAGGAAGGTACTTGCTATAAGTATTATAATTAAAGGTAGAAGACAACCCTCCCTAAAGCATGGATTTATGTTAATAAAGCCACCTAATATAACTCCTTAGAATGACAGATAGAAGGTGACCCTCCCTAAAGCAAAGACATCCCTTAATGAAGCCACCAATACCAACATAGGAAAATTAATAATCATTATAGTATTATGATGGAAAATAGACAAAATTTGGCAAAATTGCAAAGGAAGCTATCTTTCATTCTTGCATATATTATCTTATCTCATTTGACCTTCATGCTTCTGCAACCGCCATGGACTTTCTTCCTTAGATGCTTTCTCACTTCTTTAAACATTTTAATTTTCATCCCATGTGCTTTCTTCTTCTACAATATCATTGGTGTTTTATATGTTGACTTAATGTTCTAATTCATGGTTTTAATGATGAAAAATCAAATTTATTACTAATGATTTATTTGATTTGAAGGATATGAATTCAGATGAATTTCACGAATACATCTTGAAGCCCAGAGAAGATATATTTGGAATTCAAGAGAAAATGATAAAAAGAGTAAAATGAAGGACATGATTAAGATCAAGATAGTTAAGATTTAATAGGTTGACCTTCGAAATTTCTTATTATAATTCTTTTCTCAATATTCTTTATGTTTTTAAAGACTCTTCACATATATTTGCATTTCATTTTGTTCAAAGTTTGCATGATCATTTGCATATTAGGTTTTCATATAGAGTGTTTAAAAATCAAGAGGAAGTTTTAAGAAAGGTTTTAAAGAAAACCATTTTAATGTGTCAAAATTTTTTGGAAAATTTTTAAGTGTGTTTAAGTCAAATTTTAATGATAAAAATGGTTAATAGATGTTTGAAAAAATTTAGAAATTATTTAAAAAGGTTTTGAATTGCATATACTTTGATAAAGTGCATAATTTCTATAGGCAAAGACATAGTTCATTTTTTAGTTTAATTGAAAGGTCTTGCTGTTTAAAATCATTTTGAAAAATTTTTAAACTTGGTAGGGTTAAGGTTTTATAAGAGAAGTGATTATGACAAGTTTAGAAAACTTATGTGAATTGGTTTTTAAGTAAAAGTTTTAAAATGTGGATAAAGTTTATAGATCAAGATATTTTCAATTTTTTATTTTAATTGAAGAGTCTTTATCACTAAAATTTTTATGTGGAACTTTTAAAACTTAGTTAAATTTGTTTCAAACTAAAAAAAAAAAGGTTTAGAAGTTCTTTTGGTTGAGTTTCAAAATGTTTCTACAGTTTAGAAACTAAACTATAAAAGTACTTTTCGACCAATCTTTGGGAAGTAGTTGAAGAGTTATAAAAATAGGTAGACTAATTGACCAATCCAAAGTATTGGTCGACCAATTATAGCTGTAGATGCATAATAACTAGTTTTAACTTAGTTCTAATGACATATAATGAGTCTAATTCTTAGAAAGTCTGTCTAATGTATTTTAAGTTTAGTAAGGTTATAATTAGATGCTTTAATGGCTGTTAGACTCTATAGATGATTTTGATGAGTTTTGGTAGGATTGTAAAATGTTGAAAGATTGAAAGAGTTCATTTGAGAGCATCTTGAGTTGTATTCATTCATTGAGCCCTTGTGCATTATTTTAATCAAGTAAGATATAGTGATTGTATATTTTTTTATTTTGATCTTGACTTGAATTAAGTTGGGGTATGAGTATTGAGGCTAAATTTTGAGATTGTGATTAAGGGTTACACTTCAACCTAAAGTAAGAATTATAAGTATTACTCTTCAATCTAAAGTAACATTTGTAAGAGTTATTCTTCACCTTAAGTAAGATTTTTTGGGTTACTCTTCACCCATTTAAAGTTGGTTTCTCTTTACTATTGAAACGAAGATTATGTAAAGGTTCCTTTTCATTAAAAAAAAGTATTAGTTGTAAGGCTCCTCTTTACCCTAAAGAAGATTGATTTATAGTGAAATTTCCACTAAGTTGTTAGAGAATAGATGCAGGCTAATGGTTATACTCAAACTACTATGAAAATTGGTTTTATCCTTTCATCCTTTAACTCTATTAATTACATGCTCTTGTGATTATCCTTAAATTATTTGAATTTGAATCACATTATTTTATACTGATATCACGATCATTATTTAGATTGAATTACAGTTAAGGATTACATGTATTAAAAAAATTGGTTTAGGCTGAAACCTATAAATTTTTTAAAACACCTAGTTCATACCCTTAATTGCCATATAGGGTGAACATTTAGTATTAGAGCTGGTCTCACTTTTTGCTTATTGATTTCTAATGAAATTGATTAGTAAAGATCAAATATGGTGCACTTGAATGTACTGACATGTTCATCTAGTTAAGATGGACATATTGTGAGTAATGTTCCAATTTTTCATGGAAGTTACTTTTTATATTGGAAAATTAAGATGAGATATTTTATAGACAAAAGTGTAAATATATGAGATATTGTTTCTAATGACCTTTTTATTTCTATCAAAGTATTAAGTCATCCAATAATCCTTAAAATTAGAAGATGAGCGGAATGCTTATGCTAAGGAATTAATTTCTTTGAATAATATTGCTTTTTATATTTTGTTTTGTGCATTAAATAGAATTGTTTGAATAAAGTTTCTATGTGTAAATTGACTAATGGGATTTAGAATAGATTGGTGGTTATTTATAAAGTTGTTGATTAAGATAAATAATAGAAGAATGAGAATTTAGAAGAGGGGGAAGCTCAAATTTGTCTTATAGCCAACAATGATAATGACTTACAATCTTCTTCAAATTATTCTAATGATAATAAAGATTTTGATGATGATGATTGTGATAATGATTTTTTTAATGATGAATTAGTTAAATGTTTAGAGATTATAAGTTTGAGAAGGAAGAAAATTTCTTCTAAACATAAGGTGATATTGAAACTCTTAGATGCATGCATGATAGAAAATGAAAATTTGAAAAATGAAATGTATAATATATTAGATGTTAAGAGTGAGCAAGTTGCCTAGCATAATGATGCTAGGGATAGATTGTTGCATGAGAATGAGGCTTTAAAGAAGAAGGTCAATGCTTTTAAGGAGCCTTTAGCTAAATTCATAATGTGAAATGAAAACTTAGAATGCATACTTGGATCCAAAAAGACGTTAAATGATATGCATAGTATAGGATTATTTAATGGAGTATTCCTTCCAATGTAAAAATCACTTTTGTAAAGGGTAAAAACTTAGATGACAATCATGTGTGTATACATGTTTCATCATCTTCTAGATCCCAACTTAGGAGAAATCATCATGTATTCATGTATGGAACTTATTGGTCCTTAAATGACATATAAGAGAGGGGGTAAATTAGGTAAAATTTCTAAGTTTTTGTTATTAATTAAAATTACCCTCATAGTCAAAATACAGAATAATAAACAATGGGAAAAATATGAATTGAAAATGGAATAGACTTAAAAAATAAAAGAGATAGGAAAGAAAGGTGTGAACCAATTTGTAATGCTTCAGTACTCAATCCATACTTCTATCCACTCTCTAACTATTCGTTAAAAATTTTATAATCAAAATCACCATTTTACAATTTCTCCTTTTTAATAAACTTTAAAGCGACCCTTATAAAGTATTTCCACAACTAATAACACCCCAAAAATACCATTCAAAACTCTTTCTTATCTCTCTCAAAGTGTTTAAAGGGATCTTAACATATTTAGATGACTTATGTAACACAAAATACACCAACTTCACAAAGCACCACCAAACTTCACAAAAGAACATTCAAAATGTCTCAAATCACTTGTTCTTGTGCTTCTATACACACTTGATGCGTAACATACACCACAATATATCTATTTATAGGTAAAAATTGATTTACTAGGTATCTATAGTCTTGGAACTCATTAAAAAACCATTTAATTTTTTTATCTGTTGACACTAGCTATTGTTGCCTAATTCGTCAAACTACTAATCAACCAATCCATGGCAAAAACACACACTTGCTGACCAGTTAAACCTATTGATATGATTGACTAGTCCAAACTAGTTTTAATCTAACTTAACACACTTTAACATATTTAAATCACTCTAAAAAAATTCCCAAATTTTTTGAACACTTTTTTAACACACAAACACACTCACTCTCACACACACATACATATATAAAAATTCCCCTAAAAACATTTTTGTATATCAAAATGATCATTTAAAACTGTTCCCAACATAATTCATCTTCATTATGCAATATATATTGATAAACACTAATCATGAATGCAATATGCATGATTTAAACCCTTTAAACACAATGAAATGATCAAGATAAGATTGTATAAAAAATTACAACAAAATAACTTATTAAAGAACTATCTCAATCTTGTAATTTAAGCCTTTTGTCTTTGTTCTTCATAAACTCAATTTAAACTCCAAGGCTCCAAATTATATCTTCTAAACATTTTTCTCCACATTTATTTTTTCCAAAACATCAAATACATTAAAATAGTTGTCATTTAAAACTAAGTGGAACTTTCCTTGGTTTAACAATCTCCTATTTTTTAATGATAACAAAACCATACGATATTATAAAGCCATAAAACTAAACAAATACCAAAAAAAAATAAAAAAAAGGCAAACTCGACCTAATACCAATGAAAAATTTCTTATTACCACTTTAAATTTTCAAGACCATCTATAAAGTCACTCCCCCTTTATATAATAACAAAAGTAATAAGACAATCACAATCACATTCAATACTCAATATCACCATATATCTAAAACTCATTTTAAAACATAAAAGACTTAAATTCATAAATATCATTAAAATTTAAAACCCTCCTTAAGTTTATCAAAATTTAAGACTTCTCTTAAATTCATGCATTATAACTTATTTCTAATTCAAACTCCTACTAAATAAAATATAATATCACATCCTATTCTCCTCCTTTTGGAATCATAAAAAGAAAAAAAATAATTATAAGTCTTATTTGGCACTTAAGAGGGGAGGGGTGAATTAGGTTCTAAAACTTTTTCTAACTTAATGATCCTAAATTCATAATGTCCTCTAAACTTATGTGGAAGTTTATAACAAACTTAATAAGAAATATGAAAAATGTAATGAATAATATAAGTGCTTACAATAATATAAAACTTTAAAGTAAAAGAGTAAGGGAAAGAATATGCAAATTGGTTTTTATAGTAGTTTAGTGATAGCCTCTTCACCGACGTCCACTACCAAACACCTCGTTGGATATTTCACTATCTCAAAATTCACAAGTACAACTTGATAACCTCTTTTTCAAGGCTTTGGGGTAACCTTTTACAATACAGCAACTTCAAAAAATTCAAAACCTCTCTAAATACACTTAAATAAGTGTTTTACTAGACTAAAAAAATGTTTGAAAAAACTTACTAAATACTTAGAAATGAATGCATAAAAGAGTTCACACAAATTCCACAAAACAACCTTAAAACCTAACTAAATATTACAAACAATGGCTTAAATTATTTATATGTGTTTCTTACATTTGTTAGGTGCGTTACAAAATCCCCGAAACAATGATTTATAGTAAAAAAATTAGCCTACTATATGTTTATTTCTATTTCTCAATGTTAAAAATCATTTAATTTATTTTCCTACCAATTTTACTTGATGGTGTTCAATTCTCACTACAATTAATCAACCAGTACACGCATCAATCAAGCAATCACTAGTTAGCTGATACAATCAACTGATTGACTAGCCAACAGAAAAATATCATATTAGTCGACTAGATGAAACCTTAAGATTGACTAATTCCTCTTTAGACTACTTTTTTAACATTCTAAATATATTTAAACACATTCCAATTGATCTAAAACACTTCTCAATACTTTAAAATCATTTCTTAATTTATACAAATTAAAATCTTCCATAAAATATTTTTTTCTTATTAAGAGGATTATTTTAAAATCATTTTCCACATATTTTCTTCTTGATTTATGCGACAAACATACATACCTCAATTATGAAGGTAATTATACATGAGTGAGCCCTTTAAACACAACAATGAAACTAAGAAAAAAAATTACATTTAAAATTATAATATCCAACCTATACAAAACCTAACTTGGTTTCTATCTTGAGTTCTCTTTATTTGATCATCATAAACTCCATTTTAACTCTAATAATCCATAAATTATTTCTTAACACTAAATCAATATGCCTATAATCATTTCTTTTAACACTTCATTAATATACCTATCTTTTAAAACCTTTATCACAACAAAACATTAGTACCAAGGTTGTTTTAACATCATCAAAATAAGGTGAAGCCTCCCTTAGTTCAATAATAATGATATCAACAATCAAATATCATAATGAATATAAATAAATGTCATAACGAATTATTGCCTATCATGTCTAACTCTATTATAATCATGCAAAACCTATCCTTATTCATTGGTTTTGTAAAAATATCGACTAATTGATGCATTGTATCAACAAATTCCAATTTGATATCTCCATTGTTCATATGATATCTAACAAACTAATAATGAATTTCTGTATGCTTTATCTTAAAATGATGAATAGGATTTTTAGTTAAACAAATTACTATTGTATTATCACATATAATTGGTATCTTGGTAAGTTTAACGCCATAATCCTAATATTATTGTCTAAGCCACAATATTTGTATATAAAAACTATCCATTATAACATACTTAACTTTTATTATAGACAAAGCTATCGAATTTTGTTTCTTACTAACCTACGAAACAAATGCATTTTCTAAAAATTGATATTCACTTAATGTGCTTTTCCTATCTAACTAACTATCCACATAGTCAACATTCAAGTACCTAACTAAATCTAAAAAAATGTATTCTTAAGGTATCAAAAACCTAAATACACTATATCACACAAATATTTAAGGATTCTTTTAATAGATAATAGATGAGATTCCTTAAGGCATGCTTGAAACCTAGAATATAAACACATAGTATGATATCAAGTCTACTATTAATAAGATATAACAAACTTCCAATTATATCTTGATAGATTTTGACATCTACTTATTTATGTTCTTTATCTTTATTTAACTTATTTAATGTGCTTATAGGGGTGCCTAAACTTTTGTCTTTGTCCATACCAAGATGCTCGAGCAATTCCTTTGTCTTTGATTGATGAAAATTTATTCCTTACATTTGTTTAATTTGAAGCTTAAAGAAGAAGTTTAACTCACCCTCATGTAGGCCTGACCACGGTTAATAAACCGCCAGTTACGGTTAATAAACCGCCAGTTATGGTTTATGAAAATCTATAAACCTTAACCTAACCGCCAGTTTACGGTTTAAATTATGGTTTGAAAACCGCCGGTTACGGTTTAACGACGGTTTACCGACGGTTTAATCGTTGTTTTATTAATTTTAAAATGTTATTTCTAAACTTAAAATTTTAAATTTTAAATTTTAAAAAAATGTCAAATATAATAAATTGGATATAAAAATATAAAATATGATAACCGTATATAAATTATAAGGAGAGAATTAAATAAAATAATGGGCTTGAACTTAATTTTAAAAATTAAGTTGCCTACGTATCCTCAACTCTAGAGTCAAGAGGAATCAAAGCCCTCGTAGTTCTCTAACTTTTTTTTAAAAAATAGCTATTCACTTGTAACACCGTCGGATCCGTATGCACTTCCGGTTGTATCCGTGTCAAAATCATATAATTGCGAAGCATCTGGTTTCGTCAACTC
>JAOXYD010113997.1:0-11380 GCA_028565735.1 Pinacopodium congolense
TAAGTGTTCAAAGAAGAAAATGAAGAGAGAAGCTAGAGCTTCTCTCACTACTATGATTTGATTCCTAGCTAATGTCTACGTGTTATTTTGTTGTTTTTGCTCTATGTATACTCTGGAAACCTCCCCTCACAAGCCAGAAGACAAGGGAATTAATGGATATCACACCAAGTTTGAAATCTGCAAGACACCAAGCTTAAATTGTTAACTTGGAGTACAACGGCACCCTGCCACCCTACAACGGCACCCTCTCCTGGGGCTGTTAATGCTTAGCAACAAGAGGTATTCTTTGATGTTTTTGCTTCAATCTTCATCATTAAGCTCCATTCTGCAAATAAAACATTATAGGACATCAATTAAACAATTAAACACTGAACTAGGGGTCATAATTCAAGAAATTAACCATAAAAATCATATCAATTTGACCCTTATCATTTCCCCCATACTTAAGCATTTGCTTGTCCTTAAGCAAATTAATTCATCATCAATTTCATAATAGGATATAAATATAAGAAAAATCAATTTGAAATTTGACACCACAAGTATTGAAAATGCTTTCTCAATCCTTTAAAAATTTTGATGCATGGTATTGTTATAAGATTGATCCATCAAATCAATTCGAAAATGCATTTAATTTAATTCATACCTCTTCAAGTGTCAACCTAAATTAAAAATTCAATTACATATATAAAAGGCAATTAATCAAGTTTAATGCATCATCTTATTGACATTTCCAATTCCTTTTTAAAAAATTTAAAGAAAATTGAATGGATCACTTAAATAATCAAATGTGCGAGCGGAATAATTGAGAGGTCACTTCATTCTTTTTACGCGAAGGTGAACATTTTGTCATGAACACCCCCGGTTACTCAACTGTTGTCACAGTAACTCAACTAACTATTGTGTGCCACTCATAATTTCAAATCTCATATACATGTATTTTATTCTGTTTCTTTTCGTTCTTTTTCTATATTTTTGTTGTTGTTCTCTTTTGTTTATTTTTATTTTGAAATACATTAATACAAGATTCAAAATCAGCGGAGTAGTTCTGCTCACGTATCTAACTAATCAAGTAATCATTCTTAAAATATTTTTATCTTTTTTGGGTTAATTCCATTTCTTTTTCTTTGAATGAGGTTAATGTCGTCAAAGACATCACAAAATTACTCAAAAAGTTGCATTTTATATGTGGAATATCCTTCTACCTTTAGGTCTCAACCTTCTAAATTATTAATTAAATTAAAGGCATTTAGTCCTTAATAATCAAAATGAATCAGATAACATTTCCAATTACTAAAATAAGTAAATTCAAATGAAAGCATGAACAATAAAAAGGATAAAGAATCGAAAAAAATAAATCAAATCACTATTAAACAAACTATGCTCAAGTGATAAACAAATAAATCCCTCCCCCACACTTAAATTAAACATTGTCCTCAATGTTTTAAAAAGAAATGAAAAGAATAAAGTAAGGAAGTAGGGAAAGAAATACACCCATATGATATATCCTTGAAGTACCATCGATGTGTTGGAATTGACTTACAGGAACTGAAATGAAGAAAAATAAAAACAACATAGAAAAATAGCCAAAAGAAGCTCCACTCATATATATGTGAATAATCAGTATAAGAAGGAGCAACATATAGCACCAAAGCTATCAGATCAAAATGAAAAACAACAGAAACCTATACTACGGAAGGGAAACCTGTACTACTGAACCAAAACAATCAAATAACAAAAAAACTGAAGCAAGAAAATGAAAACCAAATAGAATAAAAGGCAGGATCATTGCCATCTCTGTAATGCTGGTAGTCCTCGAAACTCTTCACACGAGTAGTCAAGTCATCAACTTGATGCTGAAGGCCATCAAGCCGTCAAATAACATTTGAACGAAATGCAGAGAACTCCAAATGAAACTCAGAAATCTCAAAACAGATTCTACCCTCCATGGAGATCAAATATTGCATCATTGCAATATGAGGATCATCCGAAGCTGGTAGAGGAGGAGGAACAGAAATAGCTGCAGGCGAAGATGGACGAGGAGGAATAACACTAGGAGTGACCTCATATGAAGCCTCGTCCATCTCAACATGAATGTCAGGCTGAATAGGATCATCATGTGGACGCTCTCCCTCTCAAAGTTGACGCCAAATACCTCCCTCATAAATGAAATACTAAAGCTTGAGCACACTAGCGTTGTGACATTCATATCTGTATAATCCTTTGACTCAACAACATCCAGATGAACTCCAGCATCCCTAAAAATACTCGTGAGTAAACAAGGAAAGCAGAAATTCTTTCTGGGCCTCTTCAGCTTCACTACATCCCTCATCGACAGCATCTTATATAGGAGGTATACATCCACATACCTCATCTCATTGAGTCCACTGGCTCGAGGAGCAACATTATCACTAAGAATCCCGACTATAATCCGCTCCCTAGCTCCCAATGCAGCAGTAATATAGCCCCTGGCATTCCTAGTTAGACCTAGGGCCTCTATAACAGCAACAATAGAAAAGAGGGATCCGAAGAAATGGTATCCCCATGAAGCGGATCCCTACTCTTAACAAATATGCTACCCTCATCTGATACTCCTAATAATGCAGAAATTAAGGCATGAGTGAGATGGATAGGAATACCTCTAACCGTAGAACATATCTCAATAGTTTCGATCACATCCTTGTATTCGATATTGGCAAAAAAATTCCCAAACTAGGTCAGGGTAGAATGGACCAGCAAATGTAATGATAGCCTCCCATCCAAAGGTCCTAAAAGCTTCAGATATATCAAAAATGGCCTCGAGCTCTGGATGGATAGGTTGCTTGACAATGAACTCGTTCCCTCGATGAACCTCGAACTAGTCAAAATTCTCTTGACTAGTGAATCGCACAGGGTCAAAAGCTAATCTCTTTCTCCTAAGTGCCATTTGACTGTAATCTGTTCAAATTAATAGGGATAAATAGGTCGGAAATCGATAAAAAAATTAAGAAACTTTTCTGGCAAGAGTCACTAGAATATTCTCTTTTGACCGGAATATTCTTGATTTTCCGACGATGATGAAACTAAATAAAATTGGTACTAAAATAAAGCTAATGAAATTTCTAACACAATGGTACCAAAATTTAAGCAATGGGAGGCCTATATTGGGAGAAAATTGAAAAAGAATACTTTAGGAAGAGAAAAAGGATCTGGAGCTTGCAAAGAAAATTGTGAAAATTTTGTTGATTTTTTGACCAAATTGATGTTAGAATCTTGTAGAGGACAGAAAATGTGATAAATGGACACCAAGAACGTCCAATATGGTTAAGAATTGAGCAAGTTATGAGGGTTGGAAGATTGAGGCGATTTTAGGGTTTGGAGGGTTTGAATGGAGAAGACGATGAACAGTAAAACTGTGTCATTTTATTGCCAAACGCAGGGTATAACGACACCCTATTCTTCATGCAAAGGCACTGTTATAAGAAGAACAACCCACCGTTATAGACACAGAATGCACTGCCTTCAACGGTGGTTGAGCGTCCTGTAATGGTGGGCTAACAGACCACCATTATAGGTCTGTTTAAGCCCTTCTAACTTCAATTTCAATCCAATTTTACTTTCAAATCCCTTCAAACTCAAGTCCTAACAACATGGATTGAATTATTCATCAAATTGCTTTAGATTAAGGCTTAAAAACACTCTTAAAATCAAATCAAACTCACTAAACTTAAGGAAAACACACCAAACTTAATTCAAACACACTTCTAAAGCTTCAATACTTGATTTATTCAATCCTAACACCCAAAATAAAGTCAAAAAACACACAATTACTTGCCAAACTTGATAAATTACCTAGTTCAATGAGGATTAAATAGTGAAAGAGTCTCAGAAGACTCCTCAATTGAACTAGGCATATACAACTTCACTCTTTTCCCATTAACCTTGAATGTTGAGTGACCATTACTACCTTTAATCAGTCCAAATGGATAAATTTTGGTCACATTGTAAGGGCCTATCCGTCTAGACCTTAACTTCCCTATAAACAACTTCAATCTTGAATTATAAACCAAGACCTTATCACCGACCTTGAAGTCTCTTTGAATGATATGCTTGTCATGCCATCTCTTTGTCCTTTCCTTATACAATTTATAGTTTTCATAAGCTTCAAATTGAAACTTATCTAACTCATTCAATTGCAAAAGTCTTTCTTCACTAGCCTTCTTTGAATCAAAGTTCAGAAAATGGATAGCCCAATAGGCTCGATGTTCTAATTCAACTGGAAGATGACAAGCTTTTCCATAAACCAACTTATAAGGAGACATTCCAATGGGCGTTTTGAATGCAGTTCGATAAGCCCACAATGCATCATCTAAATTCACGACCAATCTTTCCTTGAAGAACTAACGGTCTTTTCCAAAATTCGTTTGATTTCCCTATTTGATATTTAAACTTGACCGCTAGTTTGAGGATGATAAGGTGTAGTTATCTTATGGGTAACACCATATTTAGATAGGAGGGATTCAAATTGTTTGTTAGAAAAATGTGTTCCTCCATCACTTATAATTGCCCTCGATGTTCCAAATCTAGTGAATATGTTCTTTCTAAGGAACCGAACTATACCTTTTGCATCATTGGTTGGAAGGGAATGGACCCATGAATTCAATACCGCATATATTAAAGATTTAACAAACCAAAATGTTGTTCAGTGGCATTTCATGTCTCCACGATATGTTGCCAACCCTTTGACAATTATCACAAGACTTTACAAATTGAAATGTGTCCTTGAATAAAGTAGGCCAATAGAAACCACACTCAAGCACCTTTTGTCTAGTCTTAGTAGGGCCAAAGTGTCCTCCAGTCTCTTTTGAATGACAATGGCTTAAAATTGAAGACACTTCTTCCATAGGGACACATCTATGAAAAAAGCCATTAGCACAAATCTTGTATAGAAAAGGGTCATACCATAAATACCGCTGGACTTCAGAAAAGAATTTCTTCTTTTGTTGGTAATAAAAGTTAGGAGGGATCACATTATCAGCCAAGTAATTAACGATGTCCACATACCAAGGTAAATGAGCATGGCTAGTAAGTGTTCTTCAAGAAACACCTCATTAATGTCTTAGTTCTATCCTTGCTCCATTACTTCCTTATTCATCTGAGATAAGTGATCAGCTAAAAAGTTTTCCTTTCCTTTCTTATCTCGAATTTCAATATCAAATTCCTGCAATAAGAGAACCCAACGA
Organism: Pinacopodium congolense; assembly: GCA_028565735.1. Classification (NCBI taxonomy): domain Eukaryota; kingdom Viridiplantae; phylum Streptophyta; class Magnoliopsida; order Malpighiales; family Erythroxylaceae; genus Pinacopodium; species Pinacopodium congolense. The sequence continues at coordinate 5,220 of JAOXYD010113997.1, forward strand.
ATTAAACGTGGCTTAGCATTAGGCTTATTCATCAAATACTTCAATGTTGAATGGTCTGTATAACAATCATCTTAGAAAGCACTAAGTAGGACCAAAATTTATCAATTGCTAACATCATAGCTAACATCTCCTTCTCAGTAGTGGTGTAATTCCTTTGAGTATCATTTAAGGTGCCACTTGCATAACAGATTGGATGGAAAAACTTTCCATGCCTTTGTCTAAGTGCTGCTGCAACTGCAAAGTAACTCACATCACACATTAACTCGAAAGCATGAGACCAATTTGGTGATACCAAAATAGTTGCACTTGTAAGCCCTATATGAAGCCTAGGATAGATTTAGAGAGATGCTAGATAAGTGCCCAATTCGTGGGTTTAATAGTTGACAACCAATTAATGTCTTTTATACTATAGTGATCACCTTTGCCTATATTACCATAGATGTAGTTACTAATGACAATTTAATGTGCAAAACACTGGATCAAGCGTACAAGCTAATTGAGTAAATGACGATTAACAACTTCCAATGTCATTTTGAGAGACACTATAAAAGATCTTATGAAGCTCATGTAATTAATGATATAGTAGGGTGAGTAGCCAAAATGGGGGTTTTAAATACGAATCTAGATGTTCTTGTAAATAATGTTAGTGGTAGTGTGATTAAAGGTTAAACAGTGTACAATAGCCATAAAGGTAACTCCTATAAATTTATTAATTGTTAAGTTGGTAGCCTCTTTATCTTAAAGCTTGAACAAGTTTAATATATAAGTAATTAAAATAGGTAAAAAGAGACATCATTTTTTAATAATTATAATCTAAGATGGAGGAATCATCCTAACTTCTTATAGAAAAATAATAAAAAGTAGCAACGCACCTTCACAACAACAAAAAAACTAGTTTTTAGGAGATGGTCACAAAGTACATTTAATTGAATGAAGATAGGCTGTAAAACCATGAGGGAATGAATCTAAGATGCAAAAACTTAAGGCTTCTAAAAGGAATTTAAAGACTTGTGTCAACTGGATTTCACAAATTTTATAGGAAAGGATACCTAGTAATCTCTCAAGCACTATTGAAGCTAACCCTAGAGAACATGTTAAAAAATCTTAAGAAGTGGAAAGAAAGAAGAAGGTGCAAATGTAGAGAAGAAGAAAAAAGAAAAGAGAGAGAAGAATAATGAAATTGTGATAGACCCTAAAGAGCAAGAAGTCTTATATGATAAGGAGGAGTGCCCTTATAACAAATTGAATTTCCTTATTCACCAATACCAATAAAAAGTTGCATAGACTTTTAAATTCACTTAAATAATTTAATTCATTGTGCCCATCTTAAGCCTCAATCCAAGTTCACAAATAAAGCTTCTTGCAACTTGGTATCATGAAAAAAGAAGCAATTTTACTACACATTCACAACCATAATTAAGAAAAGCCATGATCAAATAATAATTATTCATTACTAATTATACTAATCACGTGCATCACATCAAGGTATATCAATTAATATTTAATCAAACTTAGCATGACTTATAAATGAAATATCTAAGTTAGCTACTAGAAAACTTACAAAAACCCAAGTATGTATCAATTAAGCTCAATGTTTCCTTCAACCCCCCTACTTAAATAGAACATTGTCCATAATGTTTATAAAACCAAAGTAAAGTACAAAAGAGAAGGAAGAATAAGGAAATTCCCTTGAAAAAGATTATCCATGCACTTGTTGCAGCCATCCTTGTGCAAATTAAAGAGTTGCAGCCATCCTTGTGCAAATTAAGGAGGAGATTAGAAACAACTACATAAAAGTAAAAATATAACACTAAAACAACAATGAAATTGAAATTGAAATTGCATAAACAAAATCATACGTCCTATGAAAAACACGCCAGAGAAGATCAATAAGGAGATGAGGAAGAATTACGAAGGAAAAACGTTTCACTTGTATCCTTCACTCACCTGAGCTTATATAACTTCTCTTCTTACCTTAAGAACCCCAGATGGAAAAACTTTTATGATGTCAAATGGACCAATCCACTTTAACTTAAGCTTCCCTAAAAATAATCAAGGACAGAAATTATAGATCAATACCCAATCACCCCCTTAAAATCTTAGTGTAAGAGGTTTTCATCATGCCATCTCTTCACATGCTCCTTATACATATACAAATTATGGTTAGCATCAAACCTAAACTCATAAAGCTCATTAATTTGTTTAAGTGTCTTGGCACCTACATGCTAAAAATCAAAGTTGAGAAATTTAGTAGCCCACTGTTCTCTATGCTACAGCTCTACAGGAAGATGACGAGCTTTTCCATACATTATCTTGAATGGTCACATGCCTATGGGTGTTTTGAATATAGTCTTATATGCCTAAAGTGTATCATCTAATTTTAAGGACCAATCTTGCCTAGAAACGTTAACAGTCTTTTCTAATTATTTTTTAGTTTCCTATTAAAGACCTAAACTTTTCCACTAGTCTGAGGATAGTAAGAAGTAGCAACTTTATGGGTCACCCTATACTTGGCCAGTAAAGTATCAAATATTTTATTGCAAAAATGTGAACTCCCATCACTTATAATGGTCCTACGTATCCCAAAATGAGTGAAAATATTTTTCTTTAATAACCTTAGTACAACCCTAGCCTTGTTACTTCTACTTCCCCCAATTTAGTAATATAATCTACTAGAATCAAAATGTATTGATTGGAATATGACTTAGAGAATGGTCTTATGAATTCAATGTCCCAAACATTAAAAACCTCATAAATTAGAATGTTAGTTAATAGCATGTCATGCTTTCTAGATATGTTCCTAACCCTTTGGCATCAATCTTAAGATTTAACAAATGTGATGCCCTTCTACTTATGTAGAATGATAATGATGAAAAATGGAGGACATTTTCTCTTCAAGAATACAACATCTCACAATTCCATCAATATAAATCTTGTATAAGTAAGGGTTATTCCAAAGATAATGTCTTACCTCTGACAATCATCTCTTCTTTTAATTGTAAAAAAAAAGTTATAAGGAAGGATGTTATCAGCAAGGAATTTTCCTTAATTAGCAAACCTAGGAGTGGCTATGATGTCCATGAGCTACTCTTCAATGTCCTTGAAATTTTCACTCTCCTTGGTTGATTCATCTAATATCGACCTGTGATTAATTACAAAATTTTCAATTCCTTTCTTATCTTTAAGCCCAATATCTAACTCCTTTAATAGTAGAACCCATCGAATTAATCTTGGATTAGCATCTAATTTAATCATTAAGTACTTCAAATCTATATGGTCAATGTAGACAAAACCAAATAAGATCGCAACTTCTTAAAAGTAGACACCATTGCCAACATCTTCTTTTTATTGTGGTATAATGGTGTTGATCACTATTTAACATTCTGCTTGCATAGTAAATAAGGTGAAAGACCTTTACCTTATCGTTGTCCTAATATAGCCCCCACAACAAAATCACTTTTATTACATATCAGTTCAAATGGAAGAGACTAGTCAAGAGATATAATTATAGGTGCAATCACAAGTTTTTCCTTTAACAATTGAAAAGATGTCATGTAATGATCATCAAAATTAAACATAACATCTTTTTTAAGTAACTCAATCATAGGTCAGGAAATTTTAGAAAAATATTTAATAAAAAGATAATAAAAACTATCATGTCCTAAGAAACTCTTAATAGGTCTAACAGAGTTTAGAGGAGGAATTTTTTAATGACATCAATTTTAACTAGATCCACCTCTATGCCCTTGTTAGAAATTTTGTGACCCAAAACAATGCACTCTTGACCCATGAAATGATATTTTTCTCAATTAAGCATTACACGATTCTCTCCACACCTTGTTAAGATCTTCTCTAGATTTTCCAAACATGTATTAAAAGAAGTACTAGAAATAGAGAAGCCATCTATAAAAATCTTAATGCAATTTTCAATCATATCAGAAAAGACAGCCATCGTGCAACTTTAAAATGTAACTAGAGCATTACATAGATCAAAGTGCATGCATCTATAAGAAAAATTACCATATAGACATTTAAAAGTACTCTTTTCTTAATATTTTGGAGCTATCAGAATTTGCAAATAACCAGAATATCTATCTAAGGCATCATTAAAACTATCAGATTTTGTAAATAACCAGAATATCCATCTAATGCATAATAAAAGCTATATCTAGCTAACTTTTCAATCATCTGATTAATAAAGGGAAAAGGAAAGTGATCTTTTCAAATGGCATCATTCTACTTCCTATAGTTTATGCACACCCTCCACCTAGTGACTTTCTTAGTGGTTATCAATCCATTTTTCTCATTTTGCATCACATTAGTTCATCCCTTCTTAGGCACCACTTAAACAGGACTCACCCAACTAGAATAAAAAATGGGGTAGATAATACCTACATTAAGAAGATTAACTACCTCATCCTTAATGACATTCTTCAGATGTGTGTTGAGTCATCTCAAGGGCAGCACTAAATCTTTACTTTCATTTTCCATGAAAATGTGATGTGTATAAAATGGGGGCTAATTCCTTTGATTTCCATAATCATCCATCCAGTGCCTTGCTTATGGTCTTTGAATACTCATAAAGCCTCTCCTCCATGGTATCAGTCAAACAAGAAAAAATAGTAATAGGTAAGTGCGTAGGTGGTTGTAAAAATGCAAGGGTTTTACTTCAAGAGAGGGAGGTTCTTCAATTAAAGGCTTAGACATTGGCTTGCCTAGTTTTTAGAATGGCTTATAAGCCCGATATTGCATCCAACATGCTTGCTTCACACCAGCTCCATAATAGCCTAGATCCTCTTGAAAATCGTCACCTAATTCTTCAAGAATTCCTTGTATATCTTCTTTCAATAAACTTGTACAAACATAAAGGAAGGATTAGAATCATGAGAGTATATTTCAACAAAATTACAAGAATTAAGAGTAGACAGCTGCTTCATGGTATCAAAGACATCAAAAACTATATCTTCATCTTAAAGCCTCAAGATGAGCCTTCCATATTACACATTCATGATGGTCATTATTATAGCCATGAAAGGTCTTCCATTGATAATCGAATGTCTTGATCCTTCTCCATATCATGAACCAAGAAGTTCACTAGAAAAAAGAAATTTTCCATCTTCATGAGCATGTCCTCATTGATTCCTCTAGGATATATGATGGATCAATCCACTAACCATAGAGAAACTACAGTAGGTTGGGGGCTCAGCCAATTCAAACTTCCTAAAAACATAAAGAGATATTAAATTAATACTCACACCCAAATTCATCAAAGCTCTATCAATATGTGAATCCCCAATAATGAAGGAAAAACTTCATGAATCCTTAAGCTTTAATGGAAAATTTTTTTTAACAAAATGGCCAAATACTCTTCATTTAACTTCAAAGTTTCATACTTCTCAAGCCTTCTCTTGTTAGACAAAATTTCCTTCAAAAAGTTAGTATAAGATGGCATATATGCTAAATCTTCACAAAGAGAATATTAATATGATATTTCTTAAAAATCTCAAGGAACCTGTTAAATTACTTCTCTAATTACTTACCTTTTAACCACTGAGGATAGGGTATCCTATGACGGGATCTATAAATAACATGTGATGATCCTCTTCATAGTTAGTTCTTCTTATTCCTCTTTTCTTATCTCTTAAATCTTTTGTTCTTTACTCTCCTCATCTTTCTTATCCATCTTACTCTCCTCGACTCCCTTAAGTTGCTTACTACTCATTAATGAGATTGTCTTTGCATACTCTCTTGGGTTGGCCTTAATAGTGTTGGGCAATAAACCTAAAATCCTCTCCTTCATCAAACTTGCAAGGTAACTCATCTGATTTTCCAAATTTCTTATTAAAGCATCTTGGCTTTGCATCCTAACCTCTATAGTAGTGATATACTTCAAGAGTGGGGTTGAACCAAGGGAGGTTTCAATCTTGGTTTTGATGAGAACAAAACATGCTTAATCACTAATGGTTTGAGGTTATGATGTTCATCTTAAAGATAGGTGTGTTTTAAGAAAAATCCATTATGGAAAGCTTGGAGTTTAAAGGTAAAATTTGAAGATAATGACAATTCAACTGAATTGGAAGTTTTAAGACCTTAGATAGGTTGTTTCAAATATGTTTATAAGTTTTACTTTATGTTCAATTGACCTAAGGGCTTAAGTTTGA
>JAOXYD010114018.1:0-11380 GCA_028565735.1 Pinacopodium congolense
TGAATTTCCAACAAGTAGTTGGAGAGAGGACGTAGTCTATCTTTGGGGTAGGCGAACCTCTATAAATCTTGGTGTCCATCTCTTACCTTATCTCCTTTTATATTTGTGCATTGTGTTTGTTTTAATTATTAATTGAATTTGCTTAATATTGACATAAAGTTTGGCATTCAATTTGAGTTGAATTTTGGTTAAAAATTTCATATTGTTTTAATTGGCCTAAGGTGTTTAAAGTGTTTTATTTCCGTAAGAATTTTTAAACAGCCAATTCACCCCCCTCTTGGGCGCCATAGGGCTAACAATTGCTATCAGATCTAGGTCTCACATTTTCATAATTTCTAACGAAATTGTGAGTAAAGATTAGAAATGACAGATTATTTTGGTCAAGAGGGTTTGGATATTTTTAAGCCACCAATTTTTAATGGTATTGATTTTCTTAATTGAAAAATTAGATTGAAATTCTTTCTTATGGGCCAAGATTTTTATTTATAGGATTTTATTTCAAATGGCCTTAATGGATTTTCAAATGAAAAAGTTGTTTCTTTAAATGAAAAAGCCATGCATATCCTTTATGATGCATTAGATAGGAGTATTTTTGATAAAGTATTTATGTACATATTTGCTTTTGAAATTTGGTGTAAGTTGGAGCAAATTTATGTAAAAGGCATTGATTAAGAAGAGGTGAAGAAATTGAAGGAAGTAGAGGAAGTTAAAGAAGAAGAAGAAGCTCAAAATGAATGCCTAGTAGTTTTTGTGAAAGAGGCTCCATCATCATCAAATGTTCAAAAGGAAAACAATGAGGTACCTTCTAACTCTAATGATGATAAGAATGAAAATAATGTTGAATATGATGATATCTCATTTAATGAATTGGTTAAAGTTGCACAAACTCTTAAAGTGAAAAGGAAGAAGCTTTCTTCCAAGTTTAAGAAATATAAGAAGTTTTTAAATGATCTTAAGATAGAAAATGAGAAATTGAAGAATGATTTGCATGCTTTAGAACCTAAGAATGTGAATGTTGTTTCTAATAATTGTATGATTGAGAATGATAGATTAGTGAATGTGAATGATTGTTTGAGAAAGGAATTGGATGATTATTTGCATTTAAATGAGAAGTTAAAATTGAAATGCATGATGCATTAGAATATAAGAATACATGCATGATAGATATTGATAGATTGAAAAATGAAATGAATGCCATGTTAGAGTATAAAAGTGTGGTTGTTGGCATGCATGATAATAAGTATGATTTATTGCATGAAAATGAATCATTGAAGAAGGAAGTAGAAGCCCTTAAAGAATCATTGTCTAAATACATAAAGGGTGAGGAGAAGTTAGATTGCATGCTAGGATGCCAAAAGAGCTCCAATGATAGGCAAGGTTTAGGCTTTGTTAATGAAAATGCCTCAAAGGATACTAAGACTATTTTTGTAAAGGGTAAAACTTACATGATGAAAATTTGCTTAAGCCCTCATTTGATAATGGAGCATCATTATCAAAAGTTCATGCTAGGCCATCATTTAAGAATGTTGCATCGTCATCAAAATTGCATACTAAGAAGAACAATCTTGCATTTATATATTTATATATATATATATATATATATCTAGTTTAAAGGATAACAAGATTATGCATGCAACCTAAAATAGGCATAATTTCTTTAGGAATGCATAATCATTTCATAATGATGCATTTTGAACCCATGGTAGACAAAGAGGTCCTAAATCCTTTCATGTTTCAAATGTGCATATGAATAATCCTAAGAATTGATCACATTTACATCCTAAGAGAGATTTTCAATAAAGAAGGGACATGTATACTTTTAAGCCTCATGATAGTTACCTTATATCTCTACATTCACATACTCGTCACAAGTATATTCTTAAGGCTAGAGGCATGCATAAATCTCATTCTAGGAGGTCATATCATCAAGAAAAGCATAGGCACATATTTAAGTCTCATGATAGACCATTTAGGCAAAATAGGCTAATTCACTCACATACACCTCATATGCATTCCCATTCATCTAGAAATTTTTCTCATACTCATTCTAGGTCAAACAACATGTTTCATTCATATTCTAGGCATAACATTCATCAAGAAAGAGCATTTAGAGATGTTAGAGCTAGAAATGCATTTAAATCACATGTTAGGCAAAACAGCATGTTTCATAGGCATAATAGCATGTTGCATTATCATAACTCTCAAATGCATAACTATTATCCTAGGAGAGCTAATTTTGATATGAGAAATGCATTTAGACATCAAGATCATAAATTCCATGATCATTTGCATAATGTTACATATGTTTGTAACTTTTGTGGCAAAATTGGTCATGTAGAAAAATTTTGTTTTTTTAAATAAAGAATGTTTAGAAAACCTTCAAAGGTTTAGGTTAAGAAAGGGATTAAGGCTAACCCTTAAGGACCCAAGTTAGTGTGGATACCTAGAAAAAAGTCAATTTCTTTGTTTTGTAGGTTAACATATAATTGTACTAAATTGGTGTCAAGTTAGGAATTAAGAGAAATTAGTATCTCCAACATTTTAATGAAAATGGAACCATCATCAAGAAGCCTCATATGAGCTTACTAAGAAGCAAATTGTTGAACCAAGTGCATAATAAAGAATTGGGAATCAAATGGTGATGTAAAAGGAGGTATTCCTATATTTATATTTGATAATATATGGCTTGACATGATCTTTAGATATTCGTGAGTGTTGGCCTTACTATGAATGTTTTAGATTGAAAAATGGATTCACATGTTTAGGTGGAGCCAATGCATGTTTAGTGTTAAAGATAATGCATGCTAATATTAGAGCCATTGCATGTTAGCATTAAGATCATTACATAATATTTGAAAACTAGCGCATTGTATTATAATTTTTGCATGAATTTTAAAATAGATGCTTTACATTGGTTTTAGCATATGACTTTTTTTTGAAAATGATGCATTGAACTTGTTTTTGAAAACGTTGAAATTAGTATCATATTTTGTTTTTGCAATTGGCATTATATTTTTAAAAATTTTCAATTGGGACCATATCTTTGAATTCTCAAATGGTATCTTTTTTTACATTTGGTATCAATTAACATCATGCTCTTACAATTAGTATTACGTTCACAATTGGTATCATCTTTTTACAAATGTTTACCATGTTATTTTACAATTGATATCATGATTTTCAAATGGTTATCATAATTTAAAATTGGTATCATTTTTTTTAATGAATCATTTCTTTTCAATTAGTATAATTTTAAAATTGTGCATATTTATTTTTGAAAAAGCTTTAAAGATAAGTACTTTACCCTTATATGATTAAATGTTTTCAAATGCATAGATTCATGGGGAGTATATCCTCTTTATATAAACTTGGTTTTACATAATGTTTTCAAATCCATAAACTTAGGGGGAGTTTGGCATATTTTGATTTAAGGAACGTTTACATGGTATTAATGCATATTGTTTGATTTCAAGGCAAAAAAATCATAACATGTGTTTTTGGATACATAATGTTTTATGTTGAAACAAAATATGCATAAACATGTTTCTCTATGTTACAAATGCATAATGTGTGCCTTTGATTCAAAAATTCATTCTTGAAGCTTAATGATGCATAAACATATGTTTTGATGCAAATATATGCACGATATGTGTTTTGTAATGTGTCTTTATGCATTTTCATCCCACTTCATGCTTAATTGTTCCATAATGCATAATTGTATACATTTAGGGGGAGCATTTCATACAATTGGTATTTCTTTTTAAAGATGAATGAATTAAGGGGGAGTAAGTATAAAGAACTACTTACAATTGGTTTTAAGTTTCTTTTATGCATTAGTTACAATTGATCTTAAATTTTAAGAATTAATTACAATTGGTAATCTTTTTGATGATGTCAAAAAGGGGGAGAGATAAGTGTGATATTAAGATTGAATGTAAGTTTCAAGTAAAGGGAGAGAGTCATATCATTTCATAATGCATGATGAAATTACATGATATATGTATTACATGATATGTTTTTTTATATGCACTTAATATCACATGTTTTGTCATCACCAAAAAAGGGGAGATTTTTGAACCAAGGTAGTTCTAATCATGCGTTTCGATGATGACAAAACATTATTATTACTGATGTTTAAGTTTTGATGTATAACTAAGATAGGTAAATGGTTAAAGCGTAAAAACATGTTTGTAGAGCTAAGGTAGAAGAGCTCAAGCAATAGATGATCAAGAGCTTGGATATTATGGAACAAATGATAAAGATCAAGTGATGATCAAGTTTACAGATCACGAGAAGCTTGAAGTTCAAAAGAAAGAAGATCAAGTTTAGTTAGGTTTAGGAAAGGTCTTAAGTTGTAAGTCTTCTTGATCTTGATCAATGCTTGAAAATGGCTCTCACATTTACATGATCATATTTGCATCTAGCTATATGGGAGTTGAATTGTGGTTTTAGTGATCAAATGAACTTGATTATGGCTTTGATACATTAGGAATTGAAATAGGTTGATATAGAGGCTAAATATTGCATAATCAAGTAGTAATGTGTTAAATTGTCTTGATGTATGCTTATTTTTATGTTTTAATATGTTTGATATGTTTAAGTTAATTAAATTATTGCTTGACGTTATTTCTGTATGTTTGAATTTGTTTGAATATCTTTTTATTATGAATTTTAGTTTATGGAAGGTTTAAGAATTGATTGAAGAGGTTTCAAAGTTGGTTAAAATGAAAAGTTTTTATAATCAAGGCAATTCTTAAGTTTTGAATTGATTGAAATATTTTTATGATTTAAATGGCCTTGAATTATGTTTTAAAACTTGCTTAAAATGTTGTTTAATTTTAGGAATTTATTTGGAAGGTTTGAATTTGATTTGAAGTAGTTTTGTTCTTTTCTGGGCATAAAATGACATGATGTTTATCCTTAAATAGTAGGCTCCAATGGTGTCGTTGTACCTCCATTTTCAGAAGCTTTCAATATTGACTCAATGGTGCCGTTGATATACCCAGAGGGTGTTGTTAATGGTCCAGACTCTAACGATTATTTTTGGAGTTTCGGACTTAACAACTTTTTAATCTCCTAAACGGTTAGTTTTTATTTTTAAAGACTCTAAACCTCTCCAAACACTATATATATCATTCCTAAACACTTTTAACATGTTTATAACCTCTGAAAAATAAATTACAAGATCAAATCTCTCAAATATTCAAAGCTCTTTTTTTTTCCTATATAACTTTATTTCAATCACGATTTTACTATTTTAAATTCATTTTTTGTATAGAAAAATTTGTATTTTCAGTTAGTTTAGACCTAGACGAATCTTAAAAAGATTTTAGTTGATTTTTTGATTCATTAAATCATTTATTTCAAGATTTCAAAGTTTAGTTCTTTAAAATTGTCACATTTTTCACGGCTCATACTTTAACTTATGTATTCTTCAATTTTGATCTAGCAAAACCATTTTTATTAATTCAAAATTATCATACACGTGCTGATTAAGTCTCAAGAGTGCATAGGATCTTTTAGTTTAATTTTTAAGCACTCAAATCGTGTGTTTGAGCTTAAAGAACACAGGAACCTCAAAACTGTCAAGTTTTCTATACAACACCTTTGAAGAATTCGATTTTCAATTTTAATCCGTTTTTTGGGGCACAAAATTATTGTTTTAAGTTTGCTTAACTTCCTAGGATGTACTAGTATTTTTTTTTTCAATTTTTGAGTAATTATATTGGTTGTTTGAGTTTGATTTTCGCAGATTGCTCAAAGCTATCTAGGTTTGAGTATTCTATCTTTGTGCTTAATTTAGGTCATCTGTTTGATGTGATAAATTTGTTTTTACTGCTACGATTTATTACTAACATATAGAGTGATATTGTATTAAGTTTATTGTATTTAATTTGCATCATTTGGGTGATTAAATTCATGTGTTTATAGGCTAAAACTTTAATACTGCATATTATGACATATTTTGTGTCTAAGTGCTCAATTTGAAATTTATATGTAATAATCACTTTTTTGTTTATGAACTTTTAAAGTGTTAAGAGGCTTGTTATAATTCTGGCTTGTCTATAGGTATTTTAGAATTGAATTTATTGATTGAACATTAGAGAAACACCATAGAAAGTATGCTTTGGTTACAAAATTAGGGGATTGATTTCGTTAATTGTTGTGGTTGATTTATTGGCTGTTCTTTTCCATTTAAAATAGAGTTGATAGGTTTCTCTTCACTTAGGATAAAGAAGATTTGGATTGAGTTAATCCTTGATTGTGAATTGGATTGGATTAGACCTTAATTGTGTATTAACATTCCATATTGCATTTGTTGCATTTGAACCCTTATCTTCTGTTAATTTTGATCAAAGGTGTCATAAGCTATATAAGCTTAGGTTAAAGCTTAAGGGAGCTTGGATTAGGGGCTGTCCTTGTAGGACAAAAGTTATAAATTTTGGTTGTGTTGTAAAGGCTCCTCTTTGTCATAAAAAAATTATTGTAAGGGTTATTCTTCACCCTCTTTGTTAAAAGTAAGATTGATAGGTTACTCTTGACCTAGAACAAGATTAGTATAGGTTCCTCTTAGCCTTGAATCGAGATTGTTGTAAAGGTTCCTCTTGGCCTTGAATCAAGATTGTTGTAAAAATTCATTTTGGCCTTTAACCAAGATTGTTAGTTAGGAAATTTCTAACACGTAGTTAGAGAGATGACGTAGTCTATCTTTGGGGTAGGCGAACCTCTATATTCTTGGTGTTCATCTCTTCCCTATCTCTTTTATATTTGTGCATTTGTGCTTGCTTTATTATTACTTGAATTTGATTGATATTAGCATAAGAATTGACATTCCATATAAGTTGAATTTTGGTTAAAGATTTCATATTGTTCGAATTGGCCTAAGATGTTTAAAGTGTTTTAATTTCGTAAGAAATTTTTAAACATCCAATTCACCCCCCTCTTGGGTGTCATAAGACTTACAAATTTATTATTATATTAAATTTTCACTATTATTAATTTTTTTGGGAATCTAAGTTAAAAATTGTACAATATAATATATTTAGGGACTATTTATAAATTTTCTAAAATTAAAGGACTAATTTATAATTAAAAAATTATCTAAAATGGTATCGATATTGACGAGTATTGGTATAGTACCATTCCAAAATTAAATCCAGTACCAGTACCAATATGGTATTCAAAACATTGGTAGGTGCTTGTTGCTAAAAAAAAAAACTTAAGGATGTTAGAAATTTTGGTGATCATTAAGATTGGACAAACATTCATTATATTAAGTTAAATTAATTATTAATCTGAATTAAAACTAAATATGGTCTTACATAAAAATATTATTTTAGTATTGTGGGTCAAGTAATTTATTAGATTTGTGATGGGGAGTTCAATAAAATTCTACTCATAAGTTTAAGTGTGAGATCTTTTACTTTGGCTATATAAATTTGAGTGTTAAGTCACTTACAACTATCACAAGATCCAAATATTAGAAAAGAGTAAAAAAATTTTGCACTCTAAAAAATTTCTCCCTTCTCTTTAAAAGTTATGTTGCCTCTCTCTACTACTCTTCTTCTTCCTCTTTTATTCTTGTGTGTTTTTTTACAAATCTATTAAAGATATTTAGTATGGATTTTAAAATCAAGCCATAAACTATGGATAACAAATCGAGAATAAATATCTAAATTTCAACACGTTCATATGGAAGATCCTGGGTTTGTTCATGTTGTTTGAACATAAAGTTCCATCATTTGGTATCAAAGTCACACATATTCGTGTGTTTTAAGACTTGGAGATGTTGGTTTTTCATCTAAAAATAAAAACCTCATTTGTACATCTATAGATATGTGGTTTTATAATGTTAGCTTGACTTTTATAAGTGAAATCATCTAGAAAATAATATATAAGGTGTAGAAATAAGGAATCCATAAGTTATTTATGCTAAAAATGGCCTAGATCTACATAAAATGGAAGAAGAAAGCTTAAAAATTGCGTCAAAGGTGAGCTGGAGAAGGAAGAATGTCTCGCGTGTGTCTTTAACATGCGGAACATGCGATTGGAACAAAATAATCCAATAACGAGATGCATGGTGAGCCAGGATTAGGAGCGTTGCCTAGTGTGTATGCCATACGCGCCATAAAGGAGACGCATCTTTACACATCAAATAGTTGGTCGACGCATGGTCAAACGACGAGTACAGTGCACGTGCCATATAGAATCCACACATGGACCTATGCTTGTTAACAGTATGATGATGTCATCACTTCACTATTTGCTAACGTCATCCCTTGCTTGTCCTTACTTTAATCATCCTTATGTAATGCTGATGTCACCCCTACAACCTTTGCTGCTGACACATCCTACACTACTGATTGCACGATGACTAAGCAGTTGATGTGACATCCATTATTAGACAAAAAAAAACCAAAACTTTCAGATTTTACAAAATGATCTCTCAAGTGATCGTGGATCATTTATCTTATAGGTGCATATGGTCATTTTTTAATTTTTTTTAATTATTACATTAGTAATAAGGAAGTTTATGGTATGATTGTAGCAAGCCACTAAATAATAATAACCTAACTTCCTAACTATGCAGTAGAGTAAGTTAAGGTCGATCCTATAAAGAACTTAATAGTAATTTTAACTATCCATAATGTACACAAAACAAAACCCCTGTTTGATTGAATTAAATTAAAAATAAATAAAATTAATGAAAATAAAGCAACTAAATTGAGAATGAAACTAAAATAGTAAATTGAGTACAAGATATTTCCGAGATTTAAGAAATTTGATTGATCTTCAAAACAGATAAATTGTGTTATGACCAAGATGTTAGCCTATAAACTCAAGTATGACCTTCATCCTTTAGTTTGTCAATTATAAGTAAATTCGAAATGATTGTAAATTTACCTATAACTACGTGATAACCTAGGATATGATCTCTAGATTTAATAGCATAACATCATTAAAAACTAAGAAATAGATAACTTAAGCCATAATCTCGCAAGATAGGATCATGTAACTTAAAGAATCAAAACCCTAGGCTAAGTTAATTAAGTTTTACTTACAAAATCAATTAACATATTGCTATGTGTGGTATTAACTAGTGGCAATTACAGTTCAAGAGTCAATACCTAGTGTTCAAACTAAAAATCACAAATAAGATGGTCAATCTTACAAAATGAATCCTAATTCTTGGCATTTAACCACAGTTTCAGCTCAATCTTAGCATAAAATATAATACCCATTCAAAATTCAATTCATATCTCGTAATCACAATCCATAAATTCTTTTAATATCTTCAAACCTAAAGAAAACAAACTTAACATAAGGAAATTAATAAAAACAGAAAGTAAAATGCAAGAACTCGTAAAGAAAACAAGATAAAGGTAACTGAAATTAAAGATTTAATAAAATAACTAAAAATATTTAAAAGATTCAATAAGTATTCAAACTAAACTCCAATGAAATATCATTAAAATTAAAGCAAAAATAGGAAAGCAACAACAAGAATATAAAGAAACTAAGCCTTCTGCACCTAAAACATAACTAATAAATGTAATCTTAAAATTGAAATGAAAGAAAATAAGAAAACCCTTAAACCTAATAGAGAAATAAAGAAAACAAGGGGGATGCCCAAAGAGGAGCTAAAGAGAGTGACTTCGAGCCTCTTTTTGTCTTAAAATAGTTTCACATTAGGGTTTGAGTCTATTAAGAGTGAAAAGACATGGATGCCCTTATATTTTAAGTTGAAACAATTATTATGGATGATAAATGGCCTTTAATAACGTGTTTAATAGTGTCGTATATCACCCTTGTTGAAGTATTTGATGCACAACTAACAATGACCATTCTACATAATTGAAGAGCACTGTTGAGCTCTTAGATTTTGATTCACTCGAGCAATTTTCCCTCATTTTACCTAGAATTTATGTCTTTTCTCTTAAATCTTCATTTTAACTCATAATAAACACAAATTAGACACTTTGGCAAAAAAAAATACATCGTTATTAGTTTAACTTTGTAAAAGTTTAAATAAAATTGTATAAGCCATTTTAAGCGATTTTTCATGTAAATTGATTTAAATAAAGGAGATAAATACAGTTAAATTATCTCATATTGTTTATTTATTTTATTACGTGATCAATTATTTTTCAAAAATATTTTTATTGTTAAAGATTTTCAACATAAGGATATATAATTAATTCAACACTATTTTTGTGACACTATTTAGTTACATATATTTACTTGCAACATTTGATGTTGGAATTTCACATATGCCTATATAGTTTAGATGTGAAGATAACATACATGTGCATCCTTTATACTCAATGAAGTTGTTTGAATGTCGATGAGATTGTAGTCACTGCAATAGCCTTTCAAATTAGCATAAAACTATGTTTGCTTGCATGTTGTGAGATTATGTTATTTTGTATTAAGTTATTATGCCCACAAGTATTGGCCTTGTATGAAACTTGAGATGTGCACAAAGGCATTTAGTAGAGGAAAACCATTGTTTGAGCAGTCTTTTATTAGTTTTCAATGACTAAAAGAATATGACCACATTGGTGAAAGAAAAAATAATTCATACATTTTTTCTCGCATAAGAATTTGAGCAACGTGAAGTTCAGTGTCTATGCCAAAGATCGAATTAGGAGCAATAACTCCACCTCCACCACCGCCATCACCTCCACCCCTAGAAACTAAATTTTGCATCTGGACATGAGGAAGGTTACTTCCTTTATGTTGGGATAGGTAATTAGGAACCTGTCCTAAAATCTGCTCAGACATAATTCTTCACATTCCTTCTCCCTTTCCACTCTAAACTATAAACTAATGTTTTGAAAACTGGTTTGTACTGGCAGAAAACTGCAATACTAACTGTATCAAACCTTTATCCAGTATCAATTAAATCAAAACTATGCGGTATAATATCAGCTTATATCAGTAAAACTTGATTATACCGTTTCATTTTAAATTAATTTCAAAATATCAAATAAAAACCGGGTAGGCACATGAATTCAAAAAGTCCGTATTAACATTTTTTAATTACATGATCGTGATTTTTAAAGTCACACACATGACTTTACAAATCTAAGTCAAGGGAGCCAAAATTTGACTCCCCTAATAAGGGAGTCGTTGACTCCCTTTTTTATAAATAATATTTTTTATTTTTATTTTATTTAGTATATGTTTTATTTTTATATATTAATATATTATTTTGTTTATGTATTTATATATTAATGTATATCTATAATTTATTTATATATATGCATTCATATATTTTTTTAAATGCATGCATATATTAATATACCTTTGCATGAACTATAATAATTATTTTTGTTAATCAACAAAATTTTTTTAGTTTCATGTTTATTTATAATTC
>JAOXYD010114029.1:0-11379 GCA_028565735.1 Pinacopodium congolense
AAAGTGGCACTTATCAAATCTTCTAACACTCTATCTTACATCTATTAAAAGTCTCATTTCTGAAGTTCACCTGATCATGATTTACCTTTTGAGATTAGGGTCTTATAAATACTCTTTCTCCATGATTATTTGTATATTTAATGTGATTAGACATGCCATATGTTTGTGTTAGTGCATTATTGCATATAAGCATAACATTTGGCATTGTAGGGTGGTATGAGCTTACTCAGTGAGGTCTAACTCCTCTCAATTTTATTTTTGCCAAGTCAGCTACCATCAACTTTACAGTAGTGATTTCTCGAGACATGTTAGTTACAACTTACTTACTTCTATGTATGTTTTTCATTTATTTTCGTTTGTCTTTGTTCTCTAGCATCCGAAGTGAAAGGATTTAAGATGTTATAAGTTTTCCAGCTGATGCACGCTAGTATTACTGTACCTTTATTATGTACTATATGGATCTTTTGCGTGCCGTATTATTATTTATTTTTCTTAAGTTCTAAACTTATTTTATCATTAGTAGCAAGCTTACATATGATCTGAGGGTTTTGATCATCAGATCTGATGTGCCAGTCATGTATTCATTTCAGGTCATCACAATTGCAAAAAAAAACAAAACAAAACAAACACTAGAACAAGATCACCCTCTTAAACAAAGAGGATGGGAACCAAATATAGGAGCAAATAGAAATTAAGATAAAAGCTTTCACCTATTTTCAAAAACTATTGGGACTGAAGGACTTATACCATTTTATAGCCAATCTAATTTCTTCAATCCTTACAAAGAAACTAGACCCATCTTTAGCCTCTAATTTGATAAAACTAGTTGATGAGAAGGAGACTCAACAGAGTTTAAAGTCCATCAATCCCCCCAAAAAAAAAAAAGTTCTTGACCCTAATGGATATAATGGATACTTCTTTCAAAAAGCTAGGCATAGAATTAAGGAGTATGTCATTACAGTTGTCTAAGAATTCTTCCAAACTTTCAAGATGCTTAGAGAAATTAACAATACTCACATACGCCTTGTTTCCAAGGCTCTTAATGCCACCAAGTTGAGTGAGTTCAAGCCTACTGCTTGCTACAACACAATTTATAAGATTATATCCAAGACTTTAGCAATGAGATTGAAGAGGGTACTCTCCTCCTTAATCATTCCAAACTAGGTAAAATTTAGTAAAGGGAGAAATATTAGGGATAACATTCTCATGCCTCAAGAATTATTCAAAAATTAAAATAATAAGAGACTAAGGAAGAATTATGCAATTAAAGTCAATTTTTATAAGGCTTATGATTTAGTTAAATGGCCTTCATTATGGAGATGTTAATTGGCATGGAGTCCCTCACCTTTCATCAAATGGATAATGGCTTGCATAATTTCATCCTCCTTTAGTGTGTTATTAAATGGGGAACCAATATTATGCTTCCAAGGAAAGAAAGGTTTAAGATAAAAGGATCCACTTTCCCCCTATCTATTCACAATTTGCATGAAATTCTTAAACTGACGTCATCATTAACAAGACTTCTATTATAAACACATTCAGGTATCACTCCTATTGCAAAAAGTTAGTTATAACTAACCTTGCTTTTGTTGATTATGTAATATTATTTTATGGGGTTGAAAAGCAATATGTGCTAACTCTTATGGCTTTTTTAGCTCTATTTGTTGTTGCATCCAAATTGAAAGTTAATCCTGGAAAAAGTTAACATATCTTGTTTGCTTAAGTTGAGGTTTTATCAAGTGAACTAATTGCCTTAACTGCAATGAAGCTCATGTAGCTTCCTATGAAATACCTTGAGCTCCCAATTATATCTTACAAACCTAAATTTAGAGACTATGCAATTCTCTTTGATAAGTTCCAAAGAAAACTATTATGTTGATGCAATAGATCACTTTCTTTTACAAGTAGGTGTAATTGGTGTCTTCAGTACTTAATAACATATATGTTTATTGCCCATCTCATCTATCTCTCCCTAAGAAGATGTTAAAGACATTGGAGAACTACATGAGAAACTTCTTGTGGGAGGTGATCCTAATATGAAAGTTAAAACCAAAGTGAATTGGATTGAAGTATGATATCTAAAGGATGAAGGTGGCTTAAGGATCCATTCCATAATATCTGCAGTAAAGACTAGCCTTGATAAAAAGAATTTAGAGGATATACACAGATAAGCACTCCTCTAGGTCAAGTGGGTGCATACATACTTCATTAAAGACAGAAGCTTGTGGAAGGTTAAAGCGAAAATTAGGTGTGGTTGGTCTATGCAAAATATTTTGAGAAGCAAGAACTTGATCTACCATTTATCAGTCCACATAATTGGAGATGGTTGAGGCACTTCCTTTTGGTTTGAAAATTGGTCCAAGAATGGTCCACTTTTGCAGCTACATTCTATATAGAGATTAAAGGATGTTTCCCGTACAAGCAAAGGTCAATGCTATTATTGCAGAAGACACATGACTTTGTAACTTTCCAGGCATGGAGGCCATGCAGGACTTCCTCCCAAGTTATAATTCTAACTTACAAGGTCAAGACAAGGTGATATGGACTAAGAATGCCTTAGGAAGATTCTTTCATAAATCTTGTGGAGATCTACTACTCTACCATGCTTCAAATGTCCCATGGTCAGGGATGATTTGGTTCCAAAATTGTTGTCCCAAGATGGCTTCTATTCTTTGGTTAGCCATTAAAAATGGTCTTATAACTCTTGATAGATATAAAGGCTATGCAAATGGAGCTGATAAGAGATGTTTATTATGTCAATTTAAGGGTGAGTCTAGGAACACCTGTTTTTTGCAGGCCATTACACTGATAAGCTCTAGAAAACTTTCTAGCACCTATGCAGCCACTACACTCACTCGAATGACTGAATTTCGATCATTAATTGGTGCTGTCATACAAATGGCTTAAGGAAGGATGATTACAATCTTGAGAGTACAAGTACCTTGAAAATGATGATCGCAATTCCTCTGAACTTCCCATAATAAGTAGACTGCATACGATCAACTTCAGTTATGATTCCGCTACTTCCAGAGAAAGTTCTAATGTCATCCTCGGTTGAGTAATAGGGAATGCCTCCAACTTAAACTTTCGTGTACTTCATTGCACTTCTACCACAAAACAAAAATGAATAAAAAATAAATTGTCATATCAATCTGTACACAAAAAGCTCCCAATATTTCCATACTCAAGAAGGATAGAGCAATCAAAGGAAAACTAGAAGTCAAAAGGTATTTGTGAAGTCCTTTTGTCTTCAATTTTTGACGGATACTCGTAACAGAGCTATGTAATGATAATAATACACACTAAAATTCACAACAGAGCTATGTACTGATAATAAGGCACACTATAACTTCCTAAGAAATTTTCTACACTTTGAATTAGCTTTCATCGCTATTTCATTGAAACTTGTTGATTTTAATGATATTAGAAAGTTCCATTGTAATAAGACACACCAAACTTCACAACCAACAAGATGGGCAGCTCATACTTCAACGAAATAACAGAGAATTGAGCACATTATACCTCCAATTTACCAAAATTTTCTTTCCAAATACATAAACATGATTTGAAATTACCTTTCATAGGTAACACCATCTCCTTTTGCTTTCATTTTCTTATTCTTCTCCCATTTCTGAAACTATGAACTTGGGTGTCATTTCTTTGATGCACCAGTTTTGTTTGATAATACCACTGTTACTCTTAACTTTCCACGCAAAACCAAAACCCTGATGCAAGGATTTTTTTTCTCAACTAAAAAGTATTTAAGAAAAACAATCTTACTTCTTTATATACAAATGGGAAGAGGAAAGCAGGAATAAGCTAACAAAACATGTTTTACATCATCGATTTACATAGTTATTTTTTCACATTTTGATGTTCCCATTTGATTTTTCAGGGATTTATTCTGTACAGCTTATCTTTTTAGATAAGTTGGATGGATTTGTTTGCACTGTAACTCTAACGCATTCTTGAGAAGTAATGTTCGGATTCAAATGCAATCTCTCTGAAGTTTAAGTCTGCCCTTTGCTGAATGGTGAGTTACTGGGCCTATTTGAAGATGAATCCTTTAGTGTCAATTGCAATGTTTGTAACAATTATTTACAAATAGACTTATGGAATAAATATTCTATTCCTTGTTTTGATCTAATATTATATTTATGTATATATTTCTCGTGGTTCGTGTCACCAACTAGAAAAGTACAAGATAAGAGAGCTGACTCTTCAAAGCTTCTGATTTTCAAAATTTTGGGGGACATGCCATGTGCGTAGGTGATCACACTCACAGGGTCAACTATCATTTACTTGCGAATCGTAATCACGAAGTAATGATGAATCAGACTAACGAAATAATATTTTTAAGTCAAAAGTTCCTCAAATAGTGACTGTATCAGTTCATCAACTCTCATCAGATTATTAAAGATTCTTTAGTTGTCTTAAATGGCTATGATTACCCACATCAAAACTCCTACCCCTGACTGCAATTCTAATACCAGCGAGTTAATGTCAACAGAAGAGGCAGGAATCAGGATTCCGGATGCTCTGAGAAGAAAAGGAAATCACAGTACTAATCAGTGCATCTGATTTATCCTGGAACTCTAACAGGACTAATTTTATTTGTTAACTTGATACAGGATGCTGCTTCTGTGGAAGATTTCATTAGTAATCTACCTGATGAAATGCTTCATCATATCATTTCTTTACTCCCTTTTGAATCTGTCATTCAAACTATCTTCCTCCTATGATCAAACACTTGCACATCTTATCTTATCTTATCTTGATGCATACCCATCAAGTAATATGTCTTATAGATTTTTCCTTTTATATAATCATAATTCAATAGAAAAGCACACGATTCAATGTATCAGTTACACAATCTCACACAATAGTCGTACACAAATCAACTTAGATGCGTGCAGTATATCTTAGGTACCCAAATCGATATATATCTGCTTAGATATTTTGATGATAATTACATAAGAATCGTAATAATAATTATGAACTTACGTGTATATATATGTATGTAGTATATATGTAGATACTTACATATATATATATATATAAGTATTATACCATACCCATATACATATAAATAGAGGCACCTATCCTATCTTAATATATCACTGTCTATATTAGTATTGAATCATGTATATAAGGGCTAGTATAGATTCTATTCAGTAGAGTGATATAAACTTATTTAATTAATGTACTCCTCTGTCAAAGCTTCGTAGTGTAAGTTTTGCTCTTGAAGTACCTAAAAAATAGGAAAGAAAATGTGGTATTCAACACCATCCACATGCCATTGGGTTCATAACAACTTAGGATTCATTAGATTTGCTATTATGTTCTAATTATGCAGTTTGGTTATTGATGTTATTTTAGCATAAATTTTTTGTAATTTTTAATTCACATACCATTAAGAATTTTACTATAGTTCTCAAAGGAAAAATATCAGTACGGTTTATAATTTTTTTAATTTTCTAAAAAAGTTACTAAAAT
Source organism: Pinacopodium congolense (assembly GCA_028565735.1). NCBI lineage: Eukaryota > Viridiplantae > Streptophyta > Magnoliopsida > Malpighiales > Erythroxylaceae > Pinacopodium > Pinacopodium congolense. The sequence continues at coordinate 5,497 of JAOXYD010114029.1, forward strand.
AGTTGTTGAAAAAAAATTCAACAACCAAAATATTTTTCTAATGATCGTAAAATTTTTAAATTTCAAAACTCAACAATTTTTATACCAATTCAAAATCGTTGATGAGTAGAATAACTTTCATAACTATAAGAAACTCAAATTTTCAACAGAGGATGAATTAAGGAAAATTAGTTTTGGAATCCTAACTGATTTTCTTCAAATCTACGGTGATTCTAGCAATTTTAAGCAATGACACTTTGAAATTTTTAGTTTTGACATCAAGACGAGTTTAATAGTGGTGGCGATTACAAGCAACAACTATCGGAGATGACAAATTGAAAGTTGGTGCTTTTATAGTTTTTTTCCTCAAATTTCATGATATTTATGACATTTTCATAGGGCAAAGTTGTTATGTTTGTGACAGAATAATGAGAAGCATTGATTGGTATAATTATTTATCTAGTTAAAATCACTAGTAGTAAATAATGATAGAAAAGGATGACTACATGAATATTACAATTTTGGGGTCAAAATGAAAAATATGGGAGGAAAAAGTGTTTATATAATATGAAGGTATTATAGTAATCTTAATTAATTATGGTGGTGTGTGAATGATAATTTTTTAATGATCTAGGAAAAAAATAACAACTTATTATGAGTTATAAAGATATAAATTGGGTATGATATAAAGTGGACTTACTAAAGTTAAGAAATAACTAAAAAATATTATTAATTAATTATTTATAAATTTATATATACAATGAAGTAGAAGTATTAAAATTTGTGTCAATGAATTTTTTTAAATAATTAGGACTTTTCAAAGATTTGAAAATTTTATGCTTAATATATATATATATATTATGAACATAAATTATAATTTTAAAAAGAAAAATAAAGTAAAACATAATTTACTCTTATAATTTGGTAAATTTTTATTTCATCTACTGTAACTTTAAAAAAATGTCACTACACATATTTTGAACTATAAAAGAAATTTTATTATATTCCTATCATTTTATATGCCTAATCACAAAATCAGTTATTTGTCACATCAATTATCACGTTAATCTCTCTTTTAGATTATCTGTCATATCACACGTCAATATTAAGAAAATTTTACAACAAAAATACAATCAAAATATTTAAAAGTTTAAAAACGTGTAATGATATTTATAAAATATAGGAGTGAAATGAAGTTTACTTAAATTATAAAAGATGAGATGTAATTTATTCAATTATTTATCAATAGATTTATGGGATAAATATTTTATTCCTTGTTTTAATATATATATATATATATATAATTTTTCTTGTGGTTCATATCTCCAACTCGAAAAGTTCAAGACAAAATAGCTGACTCTTCAAAGCTTTTGATTTTCAGGATTTTGGAGAGATACCGTGTGCGTAGGTGATCACGCTCATAGGGTCAACTATCATTTGCTTGTGAATCTTAATAGTGAATTAATGATGAATCAGACTGACGAGACAAATTTTTTTTTAATATAAAGTCAAGAAAGGTCCTCAAATGTTGAATGTATGGCTCTGATTACCCACATCAGAACTCCTTCCCATGACTGCAATTCTAATACGAATGAGTTAATTTCAACAGAAGAGCAGGAGTCAGGAGTCCTGATGATTTCAGAAGAAAAGGAAACCGCATTACTGATCAGTGCATCCTATTTGTCCAACATGACTAATTTTATTTGTTGACTTCACACGGGAAGCTGCTCGTGGAGGAAACTATGGAAGATTTCATTAGTAATCTACCAGATGAAATGCTTCAGCACATTATTTGTTTTCTCCCTTTTGAATCTGCTATTCTTCCTCTCAAAAAGATGGAGACTTCTATGGGAGAAGTCATTAGTAAAACATGGCAAAAAAGAGGATACTGCCACTTCAATCTCTAGCTTTCTGACCAATTTCAATGAGCAGATTCCGTCAAAAAGCACCCGCAAGTTTGAGTTCCACTTTGACGGTGAAGGTCTGGTCCTAGCTATTGTTGGTCCTAACAACAAACTCCATCTTTGTTTTTCCACTGAAAAGCAGGAATTTCCCATTCCTTTTGGCCTTCAATTAGAGTTTGATCATCAAAATATCTCCAACGAACCATCTTTCTCTACTTTCTTTGTTAGAAGTCTGCATCTAGCATCTGTCAGCCATCTTACAAGTGAGATTGTTTCTCTTCTGCTATGGAATTTTCAACATCTTGAAACCCTGAAAATCACAGCCTGCAATGGTTTACAGACCTTAAGTGTGGGTTCTGAGAAAAAGCTTGTGCATTTGTCGGTTTTTGACTCTCCTGATCTAAAACTTATCCACGTCAGGTCTTACAAGCTTAAGACTTTCCGTTATCCACATCAGGTTTTTGTCACTGTGAGTATTGACTTTCTGGGAAGAGTCAAACTATAACAGAAGAAAGTTTTGAACTTTGTTACAGTAGTTCTATGTTTACTTCCCAAGTTTCAATCATCTAATTGTTCTCAAAGATCAGACATCAAAATTTTGCTAATCCTATCAGCAAGATTGTAATATTTTTTTTAATCATGATTGCCTTTTTCAATGAAAATCTTCGCTAATTTGCAGATTGATCCTAAATGCTACCACCTGGAGAGCACAGCCAATTATTCAATAAAAGTTGGGAAGATCACAAATCTCAGGCATTTAAAACTGATAAAATTGGAAGGATTTCCAAACCAGGAGATGGAGATCCTCATAGCAAAACATTTAACTCGATCGTCCAAAATGAACCAATGATCTTATCATCATCATCCTCAAATGGGACTTGCTTGCAGAGATTAAACAAGATGGACTCCCACAAGGCAAGTCAGAACAGTGTTAGCAGTTTAAAGACGCAAGAACACAAGTGGTTTTATGAGTTTGTGGAAGTAGGTGATATAGGATGTCTTAATCTCAAACATCTTCACATGGCTCTAGAGAAATAGAAAACAGATTTGGAAAAATCAAGCACTTTTCATTGTCCAGTCTGCTTATAGATTGTAAAATCAATAAAAGATAGGAAGTTTTTTTATGTGTTTTTTTATGTTACATGAGTCTTTCCAGTTCATCCAAGCTCCAAAGCAGACTGCATTGCACTGGAAAAGTGATTCTACTCCATAACTTGTAAATTTAGCACTTTCAAGTTGGGTTATCAATGTGTAATATGGACACTTTGTCTAAACATTCCATTACTGTTTTTAAAGTTCCCAACTTTGGGAGTTTTATATATCAGGTGAGCATAGTTTTTCTCTCTAGACAATTATTTTAAGAGTTTGAACTTTTATGAATTAGAAGCATACCTACCTCATTACCTCTAAAGATTATTTGGATTCTTGGAAAGAATATTAGGTGAGAATAATTTTTAAAATATCATACTACCTCATATTTTTTAAAACTTTGACTTAGTACGCATAGATTAATTCTTGAATGTATTGAATAAGTCCAATAGGAAATTTTGAATGAAATTTCTTATTAATTGACTGCTTCTTCTTATCAATGGTTTTAAATTTTATACTTTATTTTCTATGTTTTCATCGCAAACATGCAATGTTCACATGTTTTTGATTTCAGAAGACTGATAAAACTTATCTTCATAGTTAAATAGTCGACTCCACTCACTTAATTTATCTTTTTTTTATAGAATTTAAATTTTGTTCATGAATTTTATGAGTTCGATTCCGAACATTTAAGGAAGGACAAAATCTGATCTTTATTTTGCAAGCTATAATAATGTAGATATTAATTTAGAAAAACAATTCTAACAAATTGCATAATTGCAAAGAGTGATCGGCAAAAGAGGATAGGAAAGGTCTCTTATTGATCTTAATCCAAAAAAAGAAGAAAATTAAATTTTCACTCGAAAGTAATATTAGAGCTCCGGTCAAAATCTTCACATGCTCAAGATAATATTAGAACTCACATAAAAATAGAGAATAAAAAAAGAAAAGTAAGAATAGCTTATATTATTGAATTATATATTTACATAAAAATTATATATAAATGTTAATTTATAAGTGTTAAAATATTAAATAGTAATCAAAATTTTAAGAAACATTTGAAAGAGAACTGTATTCATTTCATTGTTTACCATATGCTACTGTCAAAGAAGAATTCGCAGGAACCACCGGTGTTTGTTTGCTTTTGGAGGCAATTTCTCTTACTTTTTCTTTACCGAAGCCACTTCAAGAGGTCGGGAGACGTAGGCAACAGTCATGGCGGAGTGGGGTGGGTAAGAACGAGTCATGGAAGCGAGTGGAGAGGTGAGTCATAACCGTCTCCTTTGAAGCTTCAACATCTATGGAAACCTTTTCTCATCACGACTAGACTATTTTTCTTCTTATTGTAACGTAAAATCTAATTTTCAAATTGGAATGCTTTGTAGATTGACAGCGAACTTAAGTGATTATCTAAGGGTAAATATTATTAGGAAAGATGGGATGCTCATTTTCCATGACTAATGTCCCCGAACCATTATCCTCTCTTAGAAAAGATGTATTGAAGGAGTGTGTAGCGTCAACAATTATAATCTCTAAGATCATCTTTTGTTTATCTGATGTGGGATTAATGCACCCTTCTTACTCTTTATTAATACTCTTTATTGAAATGCTTGATGTGACATCTGCTTTGTGTCAAAAAGGATCTCCGGACCTTCCTTGACGACGATGAACTCAAAAGTGGAGAAGAAATTGCTCAGTCCATTCCGAAAGCCATCCAAGAATCCACTGTTGCTGTGGTCGTTTTCTCGAAAGAATATGCATCTTCCACTTGGTGCCTTGATGAACTTGCAGATACCATTGAATGTCATCAAAACCATGGACAGATTCTCATACCTGTCTTTTACGAGGTAGATCCATCCCATTTAAGAAAATAGTCCCATGATCTTGCAACACAAAACATGAGCAAAATCCCATTAAAGCTCACAAGATCCCAAGATGGAGGGATGCCTTGACCAAAGCTGCCAATCTATGTGGGTTTGATTCTAAGAACTTCAGGTATGTTGTAGTTTGCATGGCCAGTATATATATATACACATATGTGCTCTTTTTATTTTTATTCATTTAAATTGTGGTCTGTAATTTGCAGTAATGATCATGTGTTTATCAACAAAATCGTTGAAGATATTTTAGAAAAACTGAACCAATCAATGATATGTGATGATTTTGAGCATTTGGTTGGAATGAATTCCCTCATTGAAGAAATTAAAAAGATATTCAGTGTTCAACCATTGAAGATTTGTATTTTAGGAATATGGGGCATGGGCGGTGCTGGTAAAACTACTATAACTGAAATCATATATAATATGATGTCACATCAATTTCAAGGATGTTGTTTTATATATAATGTAAGACAAAATTCAGAAGTTGGTAGGATCAAGAAGTTACGAGAAAAACTCATTTCAAAAGCATTGGGTGAAAAAGGTCCACTAAAAAACATGTTCAATGCTAGTCTTGGACCATTTCTTAAAACAAGACTTGCTCGAAAGAAGATGTTGATTGTCCTCGATGATGTGGATGATTCACTACAACTAGAGACTTTGATTGGAGATCCATGTTGGTTCAATTCAGGAAGTATGATTCTCATCACTAATAGAAATAAGCAAGTATTTGTAGTAAGGGCTAATGTTATATATGAAATTAAATCATTAGACTATAATGAAGCCCTTCACCTTTTCAGTAAAAGTGCTTTCAAGCAAAAATATCCAAGATCTGACTATGTTTCCTTATCAAAGTCGATAGTTAAATATGCACAAGGCAATCCTCTGGCATTGAAGGTTTTAGGTTGCTCTTTAGTTGCAAAAAAGAAAAAAGGAATTGAAAAGTGCACTAAATCAATTGCCACAAGTTCCAAATAAGGATATTATGGATGTGCTACAAATTAGCTACAAAGGCTTAAATAGGGTGGAGAAGG
>JAOXYD010114040.1:0-11379 GCA_028565735.1 Pinacopodium congolense
TACCTCTATATAGTTCATGCTATGTCCAATGACTGTCGAGTGAATTATCTATGGTTAGAATAGGTCGTAAATAGCATGCCACACTAACATAACCAACACCTCCCCTCCATAGCCAACCACTTGCAATTGCTAAAAACCACCTCCATTCAAAAGTAACGCCACCCAAAATGCACCCCTCTAACCAGCTCAACTCCCAAGCCATTGACATCACCTCATAAAACACAGATGCCCACACCACAAAGCCTTAAATTAGTCATCCACTCCCTTATCAATTTTTGTTCTTGAACCACTCTCCCATCAAGTGTTTGATAAATTATTTGAAATAAATCACACCACCTACCCAGCCCAACTCCTATCAAAAATGTCACTCCAATGCTCAAGCCGTATGAACCCACTAGCCACATCTATTCTTCTATTAATTAACAAAACCCCAATTTCATTCTACACATCAATAAAGCCAACGTATTTCTCGACCCAATAGGCATTCAACTACCAACCCCATAAACACAACCATAAACATCCACAACAATCCTTTGCCATTGGAATTTTTAGATTCTCTATTATTATGACCAATTTCAAGCCAAAAACAGCCACTGAAGAATCTGATTCATTTGATACAACCAGTTTTCATCCATAATAAGAAACAGAAGAAGCAATAGTAGTAGAAAAACATATATGGAAGTTACAATAGAAAGAGGCGACATTCTTCCCACACTTTGTAGTCGAACTAGAAAAGGTAAATATGTAATTTTTAATAATAGGCTACAATTTAATTTTCATTAATACAATTATTTTAATCAAAAATTTTATAAACAATGCTATAAACATATTTGTGATAGGCATATCAATCCTTGCAAGTATATACATGCTAAAACTCTAGACACTTTGAATTTGTGTTCTGGAATTAAGCATTATATGGATAGAATAGGATGGCATCAATATATTAATGTTTGATACCCTACATATGTGGAATTGACAAGAGATTTTATTTTTGGCACCTTTTTAAAAAATTAGATCATTCAAATTTCAGCTTATTTGAATCTAACATAATAGTAATAAAAACTCCAAATGCTTGCAAGTTCCAATAAAGTCTAACACTGTGATAGTTAACTTGATGTGATTTCACTTTTTTTTTATTTATGAAATTTTTTGTTTTTTCATCAATCAAATTTTATTTAGTTTTTAATGCTAATTAGTTTTATTTTTATTAATAATAATTAAATTCCAAATAGAACTTAAAGATAACTTAATTAGATAAATAATTTCATTCTAATCTCTTGTATAATATTTATTAATAATTATCAATTAATGTTTATTTTATTTTATTAAAAATAAAATAATTAAAAATATTGTAAATTTTTATTTATCATTATAAGTTCATTTTATTTTATTAAAAAATAAAATAAGTAAAAATATTGTAAAATTTTATCTATGAACTAATATTTATTTTTAGTATTATTTTAATCATTGAAACTAATTTTATTATTTACATATTTCATATTTTTTAAATTATATTATAAATAATTATTTTAAATAATTTTTTGATTTATGTATTTTAAACATATTTTCAATTTAAAATATGTTTATTAAATAATTATCAAATTTATAGAATGTCGCAAACTATGTGTTTTTGAACCATTTGTTGTATATCTAATGTAACAACTTGAGATTTTTATTTATTTGAATGTGAGTTTTTAGTCCTTGAACTTCTTTAAATTATACCTTGCTCTCACTACTATCCTTGAGAATAAACTCTCTTTCCAAAAAGATAGCATGTCTTGAGACAAACAACTTTTACTCAAAAGGATGGTAAATTTGATATCCAAAACTCTCTTTTGAATACTCTACAAACTTGCATTTATCTAATTTAGCTGTAAGTTTTTTAGACATTGCAGGCTTCACATAAGCATCACATCCCTAAATCTTTAAGTATGATAGTCTTGGTCTCTTACCAATCCATATCTCATATGAAGTCTTATCAATATTTTTGGACCGAACTCTATTTAGAAGATAAGCAACAGTTTTAAGGGTATATCCCTAAAATGTAATCAAAAAAACTTCTTGAATTATCATTGAACATACCATATCTAATAAAGTATAGTTTCTCTTTTCAGACACTCCATTATGTTGTGGAGTTAAAAAAGGAGTCCATTGTGAGAGAATTCCATTCTCTTTTAAGTAACTAAGAAACTCGTGGTCTAAATACTTGCCACCTCGATTAGATCTAAGTGTCTTAATACTCTTATTAGTTTGTTTCTCTACCTCAAGTCTAAATTCTTTGAACTTTTGAAATGCTTCAGACTTGTATTTCATTAAATACACATAGTCATATCTATAATGGTTATCTATGAATATAATGAAATAGGAATATCTACCTCTAGATTAAGTAAGCATAGGGCCACATACATCTGAATGTATAAGTTCTAACAACTCATTAACACATTGTCCGTTTCCACCAAAGAGTAGTTTGGTCATCTTACCTAATAAACACGATTCAAAATTTTAATTTGATTCATAATCAAAAGGATCCAAATATCCTTCTTTATGTAACTTTGTTATTCCTATTTCATTAACATGACATAACCTACAATGTCATAAATAAGATTTTGGTCACTTAACTTTCTTTTCTTCCTATTTATTTTGAGAATTGGTCTTTCAAAATCTAATTCATATAAACCATTTGTAAACAAACTAGATCCATAATAAACATCATCTTTATAGAAAAACACCTATTGTTCTTAATAATAAAGATAAATCCATTCATATCTAAACATAGAATAAAAATAATGTTTCGTGCAATTACAAAAATATAATAACAATTATTTAGTTCAAGTACAAGTTCAGAAGGCAAAGATAAACTACAAGTTCCTACAATTAATGCAACAATTCTTACTTCATTGTTGACTCATAATTCCATTCATCTTTGCTCAATGTCCTACTGTTCATTAATACCGACACATTATTGCAAATGTGAGATTCATATATAGTATCTATATGACATACTCGCTTCGGCACTTCAGCCACATATGCGGTCCCACAATAATATCCCTCTTGGGCATAGAGGTTTCTTTCGTCTCCCACACCACTTGAACCTAAGACTTGTCCCTTCTTAAGTCATTAGGGAGCATGGTGTGTACTATTGAAGCAAAGTGTGTTCCATTGAAGCAAGTTGCTTCAATGGTACACACTAAGCTCCCTAATGACTTAAGAAGGGACAGGTCTTAGGTTCGAGTGATGCGGACGCGAAAGAACCTCTATGCCCAAGAGGGATATGCCTGTGGTACCGCATACGCGGCCGAAGTGTCAGGGCGGGTGCCATTTTAATGTGACGTACTCACCCCGGCACTTCGGCCACGTATGCAGTCCCAGAGGCATATCCCCATTGGGCATATGGGTTTCTTTCACCTCCCACACCACTCGAACCCAACACCTATCCCTTCTTAAGTCATTGGGGAGCATGATATATACAATTGAAAAAAACTAACAGTGAAGCATACTGGCGGCTATTAGCACCACCAATGAACACACATACTAGGAAATTCATGCCCATCCAATCATGAATCAATGGACAATAACCCAATCATTAAAACTTGAATAAATGAACAAAACCTCAACAAAACAAACACCCAAAGACATTTATACAATTTTACAAGTTTCATTAAGCCGTGAATTTAAAAAACAAACGCATATGGTATGCATTTATAGCTTCTTAAACCTAAAAACATTTATCACCCATTTCCCTTAATGCATATGTTATGCAATAAATCATTTCCAAATAAATTGAGAAACAATGCCTCCATTAAAGCACACATTATGCTTCTTAAAGAATAGAAAAGTCAATTGACATTGAATAAAAGAAAATCATTTAAACGATTTTTTTATTATGCTTGAGATAACTAGACATTTCCAATTCTTTAGGAAACAGAGTAACAAACGTCAAGGAACCCCATAGGAATCAAATGGAAAATTTTCTAGAAAACATATGACTCTTCATATATCACTTTCAAAAAACTTAAACGAGGCAGAACAACTTAAAACTTATTTCCTGAAATTTTAAAACACCAAAAATGAGAAAAAATTACATAAATCACCATTCATCAATTTTTCAAAAGTTTATTTGAAGGAAAGAATGAGCATTTATCCAGATTTAGTTGTCAAAAGCAATTGTAGAACCATTTTCTATAGTAACTACGTTTTTCAGCAATGAAAAATAAGTAGGCAACCATAATGACGGGCATCTACAAAAATATAGAACACTTCCATAACACAACAACTAGGAAGATAAAATCAATATAAAGTGCATTCCTTCCAGAACATTTCTAGAACTCAAAAACATTAAAAGGCATTAGAAAAACAATGTCAAAACAAACAACAATAGTAAAAGAAATACGAGACCCCAATTTATGACAACATATAAGACAAAATCCCATGGAGCATAAATAAAGACTTCCCAGAACAATTCTAGAAATTAAAACATTCAATTATATGCATCAAATTTCCATAAACTTAAAAAATATATCACATATGCATATTTTTCAAAAACGTGCCGGCAACTATAAAATCATCCAACTCATGCATATATCAAATTAATAAAAATCAAGCCTATGATTCAAAATTAAATATGATATAAATGACTTTGATACCACTATTAAAAAACTACACTGTAATCATATCAAGGCACAATGAAATAAAATCAAAATTTTTTCTAAAGGATCATATTTATCAAATTTTAATTTGAAATATAAACAAAAAAATTAACAAGTTCTTACTAACTTGTTTGCATTTTCAATTTTATTTTATTCCACTTAAATCTATCAACCACTTAGCTGTTCAAATTTCTATCCTCTAAGGTATCCACGGATCTATCCCAAAGGAGAACTCAAATCCAAATTTAAGAGGAAGAATGAAATAAAACTAGCTATAATGTTCTAGTTTTTTCATTTTATATGAAAAATCATATTTTCCATATCCTTAAACTTTATCAATATTACAACTAAATTTGAACTTTAGTCATAATTACAAATTAGTCTTAATAAGATCAACTATTACATATTGATCCCCGAAGTTTCTAAAACTTCTTAATTAAATATAACTTAATTAAATTTTCTTTCTCTTTTAGTAGACCTCTTATGTGTGACCCGTTAGGTTATTAATATGTTGGCAGCGATTATAAATTCTAATTCTAATTCACAATTAGAATTAAAAAAATTAAAACTCCTTTTAATTTATCTTTAATTCTCTAATTAAACAACTTATAATCATAGATCATGATTGACGTCTAGCAACATATCATAACCACCCAAATATTATAAATGTAAAAGTGGTTTGTCCTAAACTTGTCCATGCATGATTATGATATATAATTTAATCATTTTTTCATCTAATGTTCCAATTGGAAATGGAGTATAGAATTAGTATCTACTTTAAATAATCCAATTATATTCTTCTTACTAATTAGTAAATGACTTATAATTGATATTTGAAAAACAACGTTTTCAAATTTCAAACCACTTTGGTTAAAGATTCTCAAATCACTATTAACTAAAAACAATGAAAAATTTTCTCTAATTACTTTAGAGTGACGAATTCTTTTTTAATTTTCTCAACTATCTCCAAAGAGTTCATACTATATCCAATAAATATCGAATTGAACTACTCCAAATAATAAATCATAAATAGTATCAAAATATAGTAATTCTTACACAAGATAACTTTGGTAATCTTAAGTCTAAGGATCAATTATATATCCATTATAATGAGATAATCTATGGAGACACAAGTAATGTTCCATTTAGGATCCTTATAATCAGGTCAGTTCAATGAACTTATTCTTTAATAAGTACCCATATGTTTGTTAAGTATCTCCACAGTTTAATCTATGAGATCTATTATTTTTTTTGTAAGAAGGAAACATAACTTGTGATAATTTAACCATTCCATTAATACTCCGTCTTAATGACACTATGACTAAGAACATTTTAAGAGTAATACCAAAATACAATTTAAATCTCATAATTATAATCTCCTTCTAATTTATGATTGCACAGTAATTATTCTAGGAATGTTGTCTTTATGACTAATAATTAAATATTACTAACAAATATATATATAAAGATAAAGAATATCTTTTATTAAATAAATGTATAATTTCATACATATAATTTTACAACCAACTGATTAATTGTAAGAGCATAAACCAATAGACAGTGTATTTATTATAACTCATTTTATACAACATCCATAGAGTTTTACAAATAGAATTACTTCTAATAGTTCTGTACTCCCATGAAAAAGTGTTCTCTTCTTTGTAATTTATGCTCTTATTTAAGATTAACCTTATATGATCCAAAGTTATATCACGCCAAGATGTATTTGTCAAACATTATCTAATTGAACATTGGTATGGTAATCAGTTGATTATTCCATGTACTGAAAAATGCAATAGATAAGAGATAGTTGTTAAATAAGTGTGAAATGAATATCTATATTCTATCTACTAATACATTGTTATGAAGGTCTATATTCCATCTACAAATACATCATTTTTGTTTTATGATTTATGTTTGGAGTCCTCAACTGGGTCTATAGCTATCATCATGTTATGGCCAAGTTTTTTTTTTTATAGAAAATAGATAATCAAACTAAAATTTTATCTTACATAGAAAATTGTGTGAAAAAGATATAATAAAAATGTCCATGAATCCATGAGTGAAATTATGGAATGGTAATACTTCTGATTGATCATATTATGACTTTCTTCTCACTTGGCATATGGGAATCCAAAGAGAGAAACCAAAAAGTGAAATGTAATAATGACAATAATACATCAATTAGGGACCACATCCCTATTTATAATTTTTAACATAAAAATTTCCCAATTTTCCCATCATTAATTAGAAATTTGTACTTTGGAAATTCTACACATTTTATTAGTCTCTACTTTTTATATTAGATAATCGGACCATTGAATAAAATATGATCACTTTAATTAGGTCCTTGAACTTGAGAATAATAATTTGTACATGATTATTTGCTTCAATACGTGTATGTCTACATGTTTGCATGTTTTTGTTAATATGTAGGCACGTGATTTACAATCCAAATTCTAAAAATTTCCCACTTAAATTACACTACCAAGTTCTCATATAACAAAACCTTCAACCATATACAAATCATTATAAATGATCATATATGTACAAAAGTAAATATACGTCATTTAAAACAATCCATCAATTAGCATTATTAATACAAGGACCAAAGAGGCAATCGTTGCCATTTACGTTTTCAATTAAACCCACAATAATCTCAAGTACCAATTCAACTAAATGAAATCGATCAAGTGTGGGTGTGTAGTATGGAAATTACATGTAATGTAATCTGCACATGCCTATTTCCAACTAGTCAAACCTTAACCAAATGAGATCCTAGTTCAAAGTAAATAATAGAAACTGAAAACATCATTATAAAAACCAAAATATGTCATGAAATTAAACACCAAACTAACCACAAACTTCCACTAAATCAACAACATCAAATGTGGCCATACCCATATAAGCAACATCCTCATAAAAGGTCACGGGCAATAATGCCTCAATAAGCAAATCTGAAAGCATGGAGTTGTCCCTATTAGTTCAATATTAACTAAACCACTTTGAACTCTTTCTTTCACAAAAAGGAATTAATGCTTATATTTTTAGATTTGTAAGAACTCCTATGGTTATTTGAATACAAGAGTACAACTCTATTTTCACAATATAACTTGAGTGGCCTTTTAATGTAGTTGGCTACTTATTGTCCTGTAATAAAATTATGTAGCCATATTGCATGATTGGATGTTAGATGACATGCGACAAATTCAGCTTCCATAGTGGAAGATATAACAAGTTTTTGTTTGGCACTCTTCCATAAAATTACCCATCAAACTAACAGAAGCACATATCCATATGACAATTTACAACTATCTTGACATCTAAGAAAGTTAGAATCAGAAAATCCAATGAACTCAAGTGTGTTTGACCTTCTATAGGTTAGCATATAATTCTTAGTGTTTTGAAAATATTTGAAGACTCTTTTGACTGTCACCCGATGTTCTCTTATCAGATTGCTTTGGTATTGACGACCAAGAATTCCTATAACATACGTGAGGTTAGGACGAGTGTAAACTTGTGTGCACATCAAACTCTTTATCACTGACACGTAAAGGACATTCTACATAAACTTATATTCTATTTCATTTTTCAAACATTGTTTTATACTAAATTTTTCCCCTTTAGATACAGGAGTATTATGAGGTCTACAGTTTTACATGTCAAACTATTGTAATACCTTCTTAATGTAACCCTTTTGTGATAATTTGAGAATTTCACGTGAATCATCACGATGAATCTTGATTCCTAATATGAAGGATGCTTCACCAAGATCTTTCATTTTGAATTTCTCTTAAAGAAATAATTTGGTTTTTCAAAGCAGTTCTGCATTACTACTAGCAAGTAAATATCATCCACATATAGTACCAATGAAATGAATTTAGTCCTGCTGAACTTATGGTACACACAATTTTTAACAATTTTCACTTCAAAGAAAAAATAGAGAACAACATGATGAAACTTTTGATACCATTGATAAGAAGCTTGCTTGAGTCTATAAATGGATTTCTTAAGTTTGCAAACCAGTTGGTCAGTTCCCTCATAAGCTAATCCTTGTTGTTGCTTCATATAGATCATTTTCTCAATTTCTTCATTGAGAAAAGGCATTTTACATCCATATGATATTACTTAAGATCAAAATATGACATAAGTGCCATCATAGTCTTAAAAGAGTCTTTAAAGAAACTCAAGAGAAAGTCTCTTTATAGTCAATTCCTTCCTTATAAGTAAATCCTTTGGCGACAAGACGAGCCATATATCTCTCCGCATTTCCTTGCGAGTCTCTTTTAGTCTTAAAAACTCATTTACAGCCAGTTGGTTTCACACCTTTAGGCAATGGGATGAGATCCCATACTTCATTGTCTTTAATGGATTGCAATTCCTAACCTTGTCATTGATCCACTTATGAGCATTTTAAGTGCTTTACGAAAGGTGAATGGATAACTCCCACTAAGTCAATATTTTCCACACACTCTTAAAGAAATACAACATAGTCATCCAGAATTACAGTTCTCCTTTCCCTAATGGATGTTGGTAAAGGCACTGGTTCTATATGAACTTGAAGTTGATCATGGTACTCACCATGCTTCCCAATGACTTAAGAAGGGTAAGGTCTTGGGTTCGAAAGTAACATGCCCAGTTATGATATCCTAGTGTTCACACCTACGAGGCCGCTGTACGGGCTGCCACAAGGGTAAGCTGGATCAGATATGCCAGGGTGGGATGTCACACCTAGTATCCAGTTTCTTTTTGTTTGGCCATAAGGCCTTACATCAGTTGGACATCCCCAAATGCGTTCAGGCTTTAAGATAGGGTTCTTACCTATCTATAACTCATAAGGGGTTTTAGTAGTAGCTTTTGTAAAAACTCTATTAAGGATGTACATTAATGTCTTTAAAGCATATCCCTAAAGTGACTGAGGTAAGGTTATATGATAAATCATACTTCTTATCATATCCTTAAGCATTCTATTTTGTCTCTTTACTACACTATTCGTGTTTAGACAACTTGGCATAAAGTATTGAGGACAATCCCACACTCCTATAAGAATAGTATAAATGGACCTAGACGTTGTTCACCTGATTTTTTGCACCTACCATAGTATTCACCACTATGATCAAATCTGACAACCTTAATAGTCTTATTAAGATGATTTTCAACTTTAACCTTAAAAGACTTAAAAATGTACAAGGATTTTGACTTCTCATGAATTAATTATAGATAGCCATATTGAGAGTAATCATTTATGAATATGATAAAATATTATTGACCATTCCATTAAGGTATTGGAAATGGCCCACAAATATTCGTATGTATTAGTTCCAAGACATCCTTAGCTCTCTTGACTCCTATTTTATTCGTCTTTTTTATTATTTTACCCTTTATACACTTAACATAATTAACAAAATCTCATCCATCAAATGTTCCTAAAATTTCCTCTGACACAAGCCTGTTAATTCTCTTTGTAAAGATATGACCTAAAAGCATATCCTATAGTGAATAAGAATTCACATTGGAGAATTTGTGTTTAGTGCCATTGGTTTCAACATTATAGGATTCACTATATAAATTTTTCGTATCAAGTCAATAAAAATTTTCATGATCATATAAATTACTGGTTTCAACAAATATAGAATTTAAATAATCATCATATTTTCTATCATCAACTAAATAAATAAATCCTTCTTTGTCTAATATAGAAATTGAAACCAAATTCCATCTGAATGATGGTATAATAAATGTGCTTTTTAGTTCTAAATAAAAACCAGTATGTAATAACAACAAAAAATTCTCTATGCCTAAAACTTCCACTAGATTTCCAGCTTCCATATAGATGAAAATTCATCACTATATTTTCGATAGTTTAGGCAACCTTGCATAAATACACTAATGTGAGTTGTAGCATCGGAATCCAATCACCAAGTATATTTAGGTACTAAAACAAATTTAACTCTAGTGAAAACAAGAGCTAAAGAAGTACATTTTTACACATGCCAAGCATGATATTTAGGACATTTCTTCTTCATGTGAGAAGTGTCTTTGCAGAAGAAACATTTCTTTTCTTTATGTCATTTAAATGGACCCTTCTACTTCTTTTATTGTTCTGACACCGTAATTTCTTTACCTTTCCTCTTCTTACCACAGTTAAATAAGGTTAATTCCAAATAAGCATTCTCAGTCTTTTATTGTCTCATCATATCTTCCTTTTACACTAAGTAAGAGATGAGCTCATTCAATGTCCATTTTTCCTTTTAACGATTATAGCTTACCTCAACTTGACTGAATTGTGGTGGAAGCGATATCAACACCAAATGAATGAGTAAATCCTTAGACAACTCTATCTTTAGTGTGTTTAATTTGCCTATAAGATGAAACATTTGGAGGATGTACTACCTTATACCTCCATTACCCTCATATCTTATAAAAACAAGTTTCTTTAAAGCTACACTTGTCTTTACTTTTTCTCTTTTGGTAAAGCGCTCTTTAAGTTATTAAGGAATCTTTTGGAATCAATTTCCTCAATCATAATGTCCAAAACCATCTCTAGGATAGCATTTTTCATTATCATAAAAGTCAAGCGATTAGAGTGATCCCATCTCTGAGAAACCCTCTAATCCTCAAGAGAGCTCTAATTTGTAAAAGGTGCAGGACGAGACTGACAGGACCCCGTCCTATTGGACTAGGCAACCTGCCCGGCACTCCATGAAAACCCTCTAGTCGATTATCTTAATCA